>VDFB02253699.1:0-229532 GCA_007258455.2 Sequoia sempervirens | reverse complement strand
TCAACATTAGAAGATTACCTTTGATATCTCCCTATCCTTCCCTAGGTAGCCTCTCATACTTAATGAAATTTGAAACTCATCAGAGGCAGAACCATAAAGAGATTAGGAATTATAAATCTTCTAACAAAGGTAGGATTGGGGTTGGGCTCACTATCAAAATCAAAATGGGGATCAAAATGAAAACTGGACCTAGAACCATTCAATAGTTTGAAGTTAGGTTTCATTCTAGTTCCACTTCTGCCAAAAGAAAAATACATGAAATGGAGAAAAAATCTTATCAGGAGCAGGGTTGAAATTAGACCTAAACCCCTATACACATATCATGAGTTGAGTTCATTCCTGGCTTTGCTTTCGCCACTTTATCATTAAATACGAAGAAAATTTATCCAAACACTCACAATGACTTGGGATGAGGTCATAGGAAGGCATGAGGAGACTCAAAATAAAGGCACAACCTCATCATTGACAAAATAGGGGAGGATTGAGCCACCTAGGGCATGATAAAATAAAGAGATGACACACAAACCTTAGTTTGCACAACTTGTCTACTCAAGAAGTTAGGGCATCAAAAAACCATCATGAAATCATTGAATCAACACGAAAATAAGATCAGAAGGGTCATCAAATAGATTTTCAACCTTTAAAAGCATATGAGATTCTTCAAATATGAATCCCTAAGAAAAAACTAGGGCATGACAATAGGGATACCACCAAAATGGGAAAACAACAGTAGACCAACAAAGACAAACGGGAAAAGACAAAAAGCAAACAGGAAACAGAAGGAAAGACAAAACAAAAACTGAAAAAGAAAGAAAAAAACAAAAACACACAAAGATTCACGAGAAAGGTCTTGTGAATGCGTGATGAACAACATGAAAAAGAAACAGGAAAAAAATTAAAATGGAATAGGGGCAAAAACCCACCCACCTCAACACACTACCAAACAGGATGAAACTAGATCCGATTGCACTTGTAGATTCTTTCCCTCAACTAAATCATGCTCCTCTTTGATTCTTTATTGGCTCTGGTTCACAAAAACAACTTAGGAAATAAAGATAATGAGTCAATTAACCTTGATTAAGGTTTAAAATCCATTTTGTGCATATGAGGAGGCTGAAATTAATGCAATTAATGTGGTTGGTTAGGCATGAAATCAAAACAAGACGAGTACACAACATCTACATACATCCTAGGTAAAGTGGAAGCGAAAGAAGAGTTGAAATGGAATCAGGGACTTGATGTAAGCTCCATATTCCATTCCGGTTCCAGTTTTGACCCCGCGACAAGGAAACCAACAACAGAGAAATTGGGGTGGAATCAAAACCAAAATGGGATCCGAAACTTTTTGCAAATTTCTAGATTCGGTTCTATTCTCACCAAAGGAACAAACACTAACACAAGAAAAAAGAGAAAGGAAAAAAAATGGAAATGGGACTAACGAAACCCATCCCAAACAAGACACAAATGGGGACAAAAATAGAAAGAAAACCAGTAGGAGTAGGATCGAAACCAAAATAGGATCCTGAAATTTGCAAAGTTCCAAGTTCGGTTTCGTTTCCAGTTCCACTTCCACCGAGAGGAAAAGAACCAAAAGCAAACAAAAGACAACTCAAGGGAGAAATGAACCCAAGAGTTCAAGGTGAACCAAACAAACAAAGAAAACCAACAAGGCAAGAACAAGGCTGGGACCAGAACCGAATCCAGAATTGGAACCTTCACGAAGTTTTGAGTTCAGTTTCCATTCTAGTTCTTCCTTTTCCAAATAAAAAGGAACAAGGACTTAGGAGGAAAAAGAACAACTCCTAAGTCCCAAACAAAAACACCAAGGACAAAAAACACAAGGGGGACCCATTTTGATCAAAATTAAAATTGGGTGGTTATGCATGGCATAACATGTCAAATTATCATCTTTTTTTTGTTAAGTTTGCTAAAGGTCTTATTTCAAGAATAGTTACTCTCATGAGTATGGTGAGATTCAAACTTGTGGCAGTTGCCAAGACCCAAGTAGTTATGTAGTGTAACTTGAGAATTCGAAGCTAGTAATAAGTAATCAACTCAGTTAAGTTTTGAATAGGGAATCAATGTGTAAGTAAAAGCTTTCAATATGATTAACCACTGGTCAAATAGTTAGTTTGGGTCAACTTAGGTTTGATATGGTTCTCCAAGTCAAGTAGAGGTGGGTGAAAAAATTACTTCACTCATAATTAGTGGTTGAACATAGTTCAAATACTTTGTGTTGTGCACTTTTTGCACACACACCCCACCCGCGGTAGGGACCCTCTTTTGCTTACTTTGTTTTGGGTTTTTCTTTAGGTTTGACCTTTTCCCCTTAGGGATAGGTTACTTTGGGTTTTGAATTTGCTTCATCTGGTTGAATTAATGATCTATCCACATTGTAGGTGCTTTTTATTTTGCAACATCTTGGTCCCAAGTAATGTCTTGATGCTCAACTATCCATCCAAATTGCATTTAGTCTTGAATTATGCAAGTCAGGGAGGGATTCAAAAAATCTATCTCTCCCAAATTTTTTGAAGTGTTGGTTTTTAAGAGAATCCTCCCCTAGGTGGATTCCTTGAGGGTCAGTCCTTTTGGAGAATTCATACCCTGTTGGATTTTCCAAAGTCTATTGCCTCATTGAATTTCCAAGCTTTTGGTAGTCACATCGCTACATTTATGATTTGTCAGTCGCTACTTCAAGGCACATTCAATGCTATTTTGGGAATGTTATTTAAGGTTTTTGTGCATTATATTTTTATTATTAATTTATGAGTTTAAAGAAATCTTTGCACTCCTCAAAATTTGGTATTGCATCTTGTGTGGCAAAATTAGGATTTTCTACATTGATCATTAACTTGACCTTCAAGTGCATTCGACTCACTAGTTTTGTTCTCTTCGATTGAAAGGTAAGAACCTCGACCCCCCTCATGATTTTGGCTTGGTTCTAAGTGGGTTTAATAATTCGATGATGAATGCATTTGTTGTTTATTTCTTCATCGTTGGCTGATCTTGGAGGCATCATTGCATTGGTTTGTTTGAATGCACTTGGTTTTCTTGAATTTTAACATTGAATGGTTGATTTTCAGGATGGTTCATGATTTCCTTTAAGATTTCTAGTTGTTCATTTGAATTTGCATGAATTTGTGCTCTATGTTCACCATTGAGGGTTCCTCTTTTTGAGCTCACTGTAATGAAAATCTAGAGAACACAAATTTTATGAGAACTAGGGTTTGAGTCCAGAGTGTTCAAGTGTGATTATGTTAAGTTTGGAATTTATTCACCATGATGGAAAAAATGAGTGTTTTGTAAACCCTAGTTTTATTAGTATTGACCTAATCCTAATTTTGGAGAATTTGATAGCATTGAAGGTGCGTTGTGATAAGATTTAGTTTTGAATCTGTGCTACATTTTAAACTTGTGCCTAAATTATTGTTTAGGGTTGCATTTAAGTCTTGATTAGAATTGAGAAACATGAATCAAGATATGGGTTTTCTAAATGTTGAAGAAACATGATCCAATGAAGAACTTTAGAAAATCTACCTACGTATGGATTCTCCGAAGGTCAGTTCCTTCAAAAAATCTACGTCCCCATGGAATATTCTTTGAATCTGTCAACCCTCCAAAATTCTAAGACTATTCTAAGTGAAATGATGCATGAGGGTTACTTCCAAAATTGGTCTAAGGATGGTCTCATGGCATTGAAAAAGAATTTCAAGTTATATCCTAGCTAGTTTCCATCTTTTAGAAATTCCATTGGGCCACGAATTCTCCAAGTGTTCTAACATTCATAAAATTTACCCACCTATAGATTCTCCAAAATCCTTCAAGGGTTGAAAATCTTGAGCTTCTGATTGAGGAGTATGAGTGCATGAGTATGACCTAATCATTTGAATGAAACCAACTGCATGAAGCTGGCAAGTTAGTGGCAATATAAGTTTGAATTGAATTGAAATTTTTGGAAAATCCTTCATGCTTCAGATTCCCCAAGCATCTAGGCATTTGAAAAATCTGCCTATCTCCAGATTCTCCAAAATCTTTCGAGACCCCAAAACCCCAAACTTATGTTTGATGAGGATGAATGCTTGAATTTGGTCTTTTTGTGTGAGTAGAATGATTACATGATGTTTATGAAGAGACATTGACTTGAGTTGAGCTAGGTTGATCCTTTCAGAGAATCTGGCTAGGGGAAAATTCCTTGAAATCCGTTCATGACTAAAATCCCCGAAGGGGTGAAAATTCTAAAGTATTGTAATGTTTTGTTCTAAGGTTTATGTGATGAGATTTTATGGTTTCCATGATGTTTTAAAGGTTAATTATGTAATGTTCATGGATTCTCATGGTAATCTTGATAATATAATTAGGATGCTTGATTATGCTTAATACCATGGTAATTATTGCTTCTTTCTAACAGATGTAGGTTGAGTCTAATCTAGCAAATGGATCTAAGGAAAAGGAATCTGAAGTTGGTCCTGAGGAACCTCAAAGTAGAGAAAAGAGGATGAAGTATGACTTCAAGGGTATATGGCCTGAATACAGGATTCTCTCAACATGGAGAAAAATAAGTGATACCAACATGGGACATGTTGATTATGATGATTTAAAACAAAGAATGTTTGGAAATGCACCTTCCCAGCTTGGACAGATCATCACCTATACAAGATTGGTCCAAGTTGTAGGATTTCCACCCACATTGCAATATCCAGAGCTAGTGTTGGAGTGTGCTAAGCACTATGATTCAAACAAGAGAGTGATTGTTGGGCCTTAAGGGAGAATCATGGCCAGCTTGACAAAAGAATCTATAGCAGATACCTTTAACATTGGGTCACATCATAAGCTAGTAAGGATCAATATAAAGGAAGTAGAGGATTTTTATGCAAAGGATCCTAATAAGCTTTTGTTAATGATGAACAATAATTGGATTGCCAAACCAAAGTCACATTACTCAAAGTTTCCCAAGAAATTACAAAGGAGTGATTTTAAGTTGGAATACAATGATATGATTACCCTCCTAGGAAAAATAATGGTATTGGAAGATGCCTTCATATTCAGGAGTTGGATGTTTTATATTATCTCAAAAATTGTGAAAGGAACACATTATCATTGGGAATGAGTCATAAGTGATAACTTGGATGAGCAACTAAGGAATGTACAAGATAAAAATCAATTCACCATGACTTCTTACCTTGTGTATATGTTGGTTAGGGAGAATAAGTATAAGGGACTTAGTTGTAGGGGAGTTCTAGGCAAGGATAGGATATACAATGTTTTCCCTCAACTCTAGATTAATACTTCCAATTATAGGAGGGTAAATGATGCCTTTTTCATGTATGTTACAAGGTTGTTGCGAGATGCATTGCATGTCAGAATTTCAACAGAGGCCATGTAATTGATAAGAAAATATGGCCAATGGTTCATTCAATTCCCTAAATTCTCTTATATTAGAGTACACGGATGACCAACAGTGCCATTGAGGTTACCAAGATACCAAAAAATAAGATCATCTTGCTAGAAGTGACTAAGCAACTGGTGGAATTTGATGCAATAGTAAGAGATATGCACAAAACAAGACTTGGAGATGAATTCCATTTGAGAATTGAAGTCCCAGAGGCCTTTCCTTCTATCCAAAGTACTCATTATTCTGAGAAAGAAATGGTGCATTTTAATTTTTATTCACATAAAAATAGGGATAACTTTGATCCCTATGGAGTTGCTCAAAAACAAGCAAGTAGGGAATACAAGCATAAAATTCATATAGAAGATTATTGGGCTAACTGAAGGGATGAATTTGAAGTGATCAAGAGAAAATGCTCTAGGTTATCCTTGAGAATGATTAGACTACATAGAATTGATAATTTTCTTGATCAAGTAGATGATGATGAAGACCTCCTACAACACCATGACTATGAACGATATAAGGATAAGAAAATTCCTGTTGTTAATTGGTCTGAGGAAGAAGTAGTGGATCTCAACATAATTAATGCTCCTATGTTGAGATATTCCAAATTATGGGTAAAGCATAAGATTCTAGAACTGGAGGCAGATGGCACCAATATCACATATGATTTGATGGCAGACCTTAAATACTATTTAGAAGAAGAAGAAGAAGCAACAAAAGATGATACAACTAAGCTCCCTTAAGAAGAAGAAGGGGATAAATCTCAATTCATCATGAAAAGAAGAACCAAAAGCCAAGCTAAGGGCAATGAGAAGAGGAAACCTATTGCCAAGGCTAGAAGGTCCTCCAAGGAGATCACTGAGGAAGGTATTGAAGAGACCCAACCCTCTAAGGAGAGAAAGATAATCATTGATGGTTAGAAGTTGAATAAATCTAGAAAGGCCAAGGTCACTAAAGAGGGAGCCACTCAGGCTCAAGTTGTTGATATTGAAAGTTAGGAGAGAAGCAACAAGTATATGTGAGAAGTTCTCCTAAACAGAAAGCAACTCCTACAGAAGATGCGAATAAAGAGCAAAGGGTGAATACTGAAGAGGCACCTACTGATGATCTTACAGGAAATATGGAGAGAGAAACAACAAGAAATAATTCTCCTCCTACATCTGTAGTGCAAAATGTATAGATTGATAAATATACTATTGATCAAGAGGATAATGTTGAAGAGAATGATGTTCCTAATATTACAAAAGAGGAGATAGAAAATAAAGAGGTTCCCACACCCAAGGGAACACAATTAAGGGATTTTGAGAAATAATTAGAAGAGAAAGAGGTACAAAACAAGGAAGCAACATCAAAAGTTACAGTGAAAATGCCTTTTTAGCTTCTAGTGAATGAACACATTAATATGTCATATACAAAGGATGAGAGTGGAGACAAGAATGATGAGGATGAGGAAAAAAAAGCAAGGGGAGGATAATAGGGATGTAGAGAATATTGAAGATAGTCCTTCCCATGATTAGCCAAAACAAGATGTTCCTCATAAGGATGCAAAAACAAAACAACCAACTACCCTAGAGTGGCTAGAGAAGAGGTTGAGGAAAAAGGCCATTATTGTAGAGGATGAAAATCCAAATTGGGACAAGTTCTTGGAGATTTGGGGACAACCTAAGGAGAGAAAAAGAGCTAGAATTGTCTCTAAGATCTCTAGAGATGAATTCAATAATAGAATTATTCATGTTGCCACCCCTATAGATGATAAGTAAAAAGATGAGGTGAGACCTTTATATTACAAAGTGAAAACCATTAATCTTGGTCCATCCACAAAAGAGCAAGAAAAATAAGATTTTCAAGAATCAGCCTAGACAATTTTATGAAGACTAGATAAGGAAAATAAGTAGAAAGAGGAATTGTAGAGGCAATTGAAAGTACACAAATATGTTCAACATCTAGTGAAACCCCTACAGGCACAAAGTAGTGAAGGATCTTCATTTTCAGAGGGGTTACTACCCAAGGACACAATGTTAGAGATTGAAAGGATGAAATATTTGGTGAAGGACACTCAAGAATGGTTGCAAAGTGTGAATAAGAGAGGTGATGATATGATTGAAAAGGTACTGCAAATGTATAAGAAGGCATCATCTCTTTTTGAGAACATGGCCCAATTTCTTAATGATTGTCAAAATCGAGATGACACTATCATCAAAGAACTTGAGAGGGTATTTGAGGTGCCTATATATGAATTGATCAAGGAAGGTGTTCTCAAAGTGGAGAGCAATAGTAAAGCCATGGATTGGATAGAGGCCTTCAATTTCAGAAATGAGCTGAGCATGAAAGCACCAAAGAAAATATCAAAGGCCCAGAACAAAGTGAAAGAATTTTTTGATAGTTGCATTTCCTTCTTGGAGATCATTACTGGAAGAAAGAGGCTTGGGAAGAAGAACTTGAATGTGGGACAATTACATAAATGGTGACATGAAATCTGTTCTTTGGGTGACAACGGGCCAATAGTGAAAGATCAACTTGAAGATGCCACTATCTACATTTCCAGCTTGGATAGATATCAAGGTCTTTATTATGTCTGGGAGAAAAAAATAGCTAAATATGAAGGAAAATTAAATTAAATCAAAGCAAGGATTAATTTAATATCAATTCCAACTTAGGCTGACCTAGATGCTATAATTTCAAAAGTTCAAGAAATTTCTAGGAGGGAAGAAGATAAAGATAAAAGGGACAAATTAGCTTAGGTGTCTTGGATAATGTGTCATATAAATTGAGCTTGCAAAGGATACAATTCGACCAAACCTTGAATTATGTGTCAGAATTTTATTTAATCATAAAGTTGACTTTTGAGGCTAACCTCAGTATTCTATTGTAAAATTGAATTAAGGTATTTTGAGAGTGTCAAGGGTGACCTATTTGGCTGAACTAATTGTAAAACCCTAATTTGGGCTGACCTAACTTGAAAATTTATATAAATTGAGGTCTCTTCCTCATTTGTAAGGCTGATAGAAAATAAGTGAATAGCTGATGGGGCATAGTTAATACTTGTTGAGTTGTTACACTATGAGGAACTTGAATTGTTGTAAATTTTGGTGAAGTTAATACAATTGAAGACATTGATATTTGGTGTTATTCTATGTATTATTCATCTGTGCATGGTTCTTGTGCCTCCTTTTATTTTTAAGCATTAAGTAAGTTAGTTTATGATTAATCTTAGAGCTCATTGTGGTGCAGGACCACCCTTGATGCGATTTTAAGCTATATTGTGAAACTTTGGTTTTTGATTTTTTTTTGGATTTATTGATGTAAATAAGTTCATTTGAAACAATACTAAGTGGTTTAGGACCATTTTTGGTCATTTGGTGAAATTTAGGAAAATATTGTAAAAATTGCTCAAAAAAGTAGTCAAGCAACTTGTCAAAAAGTGTCATTAAGGTGTTTTGTCAAAAAACTAATAAAAAGTGGTTGAAAATAGTTTCTTTGGGTTGGAAATGTATAAGGAAACCCTCCAAAACTCGAATTGGGGGTTGGATACATTTTTTTTGACATTTGGTGAATGAAAACATCAAATTTGTGTGCATTTTCTAATTCTTACATTATTTTTCAGGATGAAGTTGTGCACTGTACAACCTGGTATGACCTCATATCAAGGAGTATAATATATGGATGGAAATATATGTTTTTATAGTTTATAATTATTTTTGTCTCATTCAATTTCATTGAGTTGTGTGGGAGTTATGATCATTTTGGTGAGACTGCTCTATTCAAACAATATTGTGCAGAAATTGCAGTCTGAAAAAAAGTGATGGTACAGATTGTACATTCCATATTTTGATTTAAAACAAATTGGATTTTGTTTCCATGTGAATATAATTTAATTTTCTTGAAGTCTCATCAAATTTCATTAAGATTTGAATAAGTTATGACCATTTTTGTGAAGGTAGGTCTGAACCCTACCTAGGGTTTGCAGTTTTGGGAAAAATGCAATAACTTTCTTTTCCACTGTTGGATCTTCATAAAAATTGGAGATAAATTCTGTAATTATGTTATATTAAATCTAATCAAAGTGATTTGTTTAATTATTTTTTTGTGAAAGTTATTAATGATAGTTTTTTGCATTAAACTGTAGGTTGCCATGGAAATGTTTCCAATGTGATCTAGAATGCACTTAATCATTGTTTGAGATTAATTAGTTTATGAAAGTTGTCAAGTGAATCAATTTTTTTGCATTCTTGTCATTGTTAGTGATGGATCATTGATTCAATTGTGTCAAGTTGTGCTAAGTGTTGGTTGCTCTACATCAAATTGGTATTAGAGCCCAAAGATCTGGGCAAGGAAGTTTTGGGAGTTTGTGTATTGTCTTTTTGCATGTTGAAGGAAGAACCTGGATGCCAAAAGACTAGGTAGTGAGGAAAATGAGAGGAAACCTAGGTAAGGTATCACAAAGACAAGGAGAAGAAAGGTGAAAGAGACTTTCTTGAGAAAGAAAAATGGAGATGTTGAGAGGATTTGTTCGTGGAGACTTGCAGAGTAAGGAGGCACCAAACAAGAAAAAGAAGAAAGGTGAGATAAGAAAAAGGATGGGAAGGTGAAGAAAATTGATATTGAGCAAGAGATAGTATATTTGAGGCAATACTTGGAAGAAATGTACAAAATAATGGAAAAAATGGAACAAAAGAATGAGTCTTGAGATGCAACAATTAATTGAGAAAGCAAATGGTTGGCATTTACCAATAAGAGGATAAAGTGGCCTATCAAGAAGATCATTCATAGGAGAAGAAGGAAAAATAGGACAACAGAAAGAATGGATGAGTTACAAGATATGTTGAAAGGAAGGGTTCTAGAAGCATCTGAAGAGACAAGCAAATCTTGTGTTTTTTGAAACTAAGCCTTTGTGTGAGTATGTGTTTACAGGTGCAACAAATGAAAATGAAGATGGAAAAGGGTATGAAGAAAAATAAGTGAATGTTGATTGTTATGTAGAACATGCTGAAAAAGATGAGGTAATGGTCGCACTTTCTAATTTTATGGATGATGTATGCGCTAACATATTGTGTTTGAATGATGAAGATGAAGACATAGATGGTGGTACTGAGGCATATGAATGAGAACTCAAATTTTTGTACCTTGAAGTTGAGAAGATGCTGAGTAAGAGATGGTACAAGAAGAAGAAAAAGGATCCAGGGAAAGTTGTAGAGATGAAGTACAAGTTTCCAAAGAATTGGAAGACCAAAAAGAGAGAGAAAACCTGCACTCAAGTGGACTTGAGTTTTTCTTCCCCTTGGGAGTATGGTGTAGGAGCACCCTTGATGCCATTTTAGACTATATTGTGAAACTTTGGTTTTTGATTTTTTTTGGATTTATTGATGTAAATAAGGTCATTTGAGACCATCCTAAGTGGTTTAGGACCATTTTTGTTCATTTGGTGAAATTTAGGAAAATATTGTAAAAGTTGCTCAAAAAAGTTGTCAAGCAACTTGTCAAAAAGTGTCATTAAGGTGTTTTTTCAACAAACTAATCAAAAGGTGGTTGAAAATAGTTGGTTTTGGTTGAAAATTTATAAGGAAATCCTCCAAAACTCAAATTGGGGGTTGGATACATTTTTTTTGAAGTTTGGTGAATGAAAGCCTCAATTTTAGGTGCATTTTATGATTCTTACATTGTTTTTAGGCTGAAGTTGTGCATTGTATGGCCTGGTATGGCCTCATATCAAGGAGTATAATATATGGATGGAAAGATATTTGTTTCTAGTTTACAATTTTTTTTTCTCATTGAATTTCATTGAGTTGTGGGGGAGTTATGATCATTTTGGTGAGACTGCCCTATTCTAACAATATTGTGCAAAAATTGCAGTATGAAAAACATGATGGTACAGACTGTATAGTCCATATTTTGATCTGAAAAAATTGGAAATCTATTTTCATTAATATTTGAATTAGTTATGACCATTTTTGTGAAGGTAGGTCTAAACCCTACCTAGGGTTTGCAGTTTTGGGAAAAATGCAATAAATTTCTTTTCCACCATTGGATCTTGATAAAATTGGAGGGAAAGTCTATAATTATGTTATATTCAATCTCACCTAAGAGATTAGATTAATTTTTTTTTTGAAAGTTATTAATGAAAGTTTGTTGCATTAAATTGTAGGTTTCCATGGCAATGTTTCCAATGTGATCTAGAATGCACTTAATCATTGTTTGAGATAAATTAGTTTATAAAAGTTGTCAAGTGAATTAGTTTTGTTGCATTTTTTTTTATTGTTGGTGATGGATCATTGTTTCACTTGTGTAAGTTGTGCTAAGTGTTGGTTGCTCTACATCACATTGCAGTTCATTTATGTCCATGATAAAGTGTTTAAGGTGTTGAGGAATCTTTGATCCATACTTTTAGTGATCTACTGATTGTAGATTGTTGTGTAAAGTTAGCCTGGGACTACTCTATTTTTCACTCAAGTTCAATTGTGAATGTTTGAATATTTACAATCTAAAAATCATTCAATTCCTTTGGAGATTGCACAGTCTTTGTGATATTGTAGATTCTATCTTGGTTAAGTAGAGATTGGTTTTGGAAGATTGGCATCTTGAACACTCTATTATTTGCATACATGATCTTAGGGTTTATATTAGGTAACTCTCTCAAACCCTATACCTTTTTCTATTTCTTTTAAATCATTATTAGAGCATGATTCACAAATAATCACCACCATTGTCATATTTGATGAAATTTGAAGCTTCCAACACTTTGTAAGATCCCTTGTGATTACCAAGATTTTGACATTTACCATTGAGTAATTTATTGCATTGTCAAGACCTACCATTAGAGACCTTGGGGTTATCTCTTGAGGCTTGTTGATAGACATTCACCCTTCAAGAGATATTATATTTTGTCTGAGTTGTTACTGTACAAAAAAAATCATCAAAAATTTGGCCAAAGTGACTACAATAGTCTCTACTTGCACTTGTCGGTCCACTGCATTCTAGATTTTCTTAACTAATCAGAGTAGTCATTCATAGTTGGAAGGTATCCATAGTGATTGATGGTATTGGTTAATTATGGCACAGCACCAGAGCTTAGATGGAAAAACTAGGGGGTTCTTAACTATACCCTTCATTGAAGGGTAGGGCCACTTCTAGTTAGGAAGGTGTGCGAGGGATTGTCAGTCTACAGTTGGAGGTAAAGCACCTGTGTGTTGCTCTACATCTCATAGATGACATGCACAATCTTGGAATACAAATATTATCTACATATGGGATCTCTAACCTCATTCCTTAAAAGTTAATGTTATATCTTATTTATATGCAATCTTTCATGTTGAAAAATATAGGAAAAAGTGGATTACTCTTTTCAATTCAAACAACAAATTAAGTTATTAAATTTTTATATATTTAGTTATGTAGTTACATTTTCAGTTATTGAAAAGATTTTTTTTTATATCCTATTTTTCTTATGAAGTTAATTTATTACTATATGGTAAATAAACTAAGTAAATTCTTATAGAAGGAGGTGGTTGTTATACACATGGAAAATATATTGGAATGATGGATGAAAAAGGTTGTGAAAAGTATGATATGGGTGAAGTGAAAGTTATTGAAGGGTACAATGGAATTGAAAAAATATGGTATGATGGCTATGTGCTAATGGAAGAAATAAGCTGCATGCAATGAATTGAAATGTGTATTACTACATGTGTTGATGAAATGATGGATATGCATTTGATATAAGTGTCTATGGAATGATGGATAGGTAGTGCTATAGGATCATGTAGTATGAGGTCCCTTCTATAGTTTTGTCACCTACAACGTGATGTTGTAGGTCCTTGTTGCTTCTACTACTAGTTTAGAAAATTAAGACTATTGAATGTCACTTGTCTAGTGTGTGCATGTAAGATGTGTGATTGAATTATACTTGTGAAATGTTAGTGGACAAGCCGTTTCGCTTGCATACTGATAATTTTAAAGAATTGCCTATTTTTGTCAATGAATTTTGTATTTGTGGCTCAAATTGATGCTGTAGTGATAAAATAAAGTCATCCTTCTATAATGGCCATTTGTAGAGATTCAATATGTGGCCATTAAATAGAAGTAAAAAATTATACATCATTAATTTTTTGTAATTGAATTACTCCATTTAGAAAGACTATTTTTTATCTCATATGGCCCAAGCCATCTAGTCTATGGTTTTCTCTTGTAATCTTTGTACCTTGAATCATAAAGTAAAGCCCAATCACCCACATTAAATTCTTTGGTTGTGATAAACTAGTCATGGAAACACATTCTTTGTTTCTGGATTATTTTAGTATGATGTATTGCTTCCATTCTTATTTCATCAAATGCATTGAGGTTATGTAACCTCTCCTTCTATGTTGTGGATAAGTTCATGCCCAATTTGACTATTGTCCTCAGAGTCTTGTATTCAAATTCTATTGGAAGTATTGCATTTTTACTATACACTAATTCATATGGTGTAAAGCCCAATTTTGTCTTCCAGGTTGTACTATAAACCAAAACTACTTCAAGTAACCTAGTTGCCCAATCCTTCTTGTGGAGTTACACTGTCTTTGTGAGGATGTTTTCAATTTCCTTGTTAGTGACCTCCACTTGAACATTTTCTTGAGGGTGGTAGGATGTATAATTTTTATGTTTGATCTCATATTCCTACACTAGTTTTTATGATTAGATTTGATGTAAACTATGGCCCCTGGTTTGTGACAATTTCTCTAGGAACACCATATCTTGTGAATATACTTTCATAAATAAATTTTGCTACATTCCCATCACTTGCAAACTATAAAGGTTTGACCTCTGCCCATTTGGTAAGGTAATTTGTATAAAATAGTATATATTCTTTGTTATTTGATGTTGAGGAGATGGGACCAATAAAATATAGTCTCCATTTATCAAATGGTGCTATTACTAGCTATGTATGTAATGAAATTTCATCTATTTTTGTTGGCCTTCCCATTCTCTGACATCCATCACTACTCCTAGTGTAATTGAATGCATCTTTATGAACTGTTGGCCAATAATAGCTAGTATTCAATAATAGGCTATCATTAGGTCCTATCTTTTTAGTTGAAAAATACATCAAATGTATCGATTTGGGTAGTGTTCAAAGGCTATATGCAATAGGAAAAATCTTGAATATCTCTCTCAGATATTCTATATGTTTGGGACAGTTGAAAACAAAACTTAAACTAAAGAGGTAGCTAAACTAAAAAGCATAAAGTTGTCTAAACTAGAAAGCATGAAGTTATTCATCTAGAAAGCATAGAATGACTAAACTAGAAAGCATAAAATGTTTAAACTAGAAAGCATAAATGATTAAGCTAGAAAGCATGCAAATTAATTGAAAAGAAGTACTTGCAATAAAACTATAATTCAAGATGAAAACAACTTTTAACTAACATTCAATTGTTAATAGAAAACAAACTTAACAACCTACAACTAACAACTAGACTGGATGCTCCAAAACTTCAGATAAAAAAACTAAAGACTATAAACTCAAACTAAAACCTACAAGAATGAATTAATAGATCTCGATACATATAAATAAAATTCACTCACACTTATCATGTACAAAATAAAAAAAATAGATTTGAATATAAAATACTTATCTATCTATTCTACAGTCCCTCGAGTGGCTAGCTCTTGGGAGCTACTACGTTTAACTCAGATTACATAGACTCTATATCTTCGAAGTTAATCCATCCAAAGTAATTCCATTACACAATACTAATAACTCAAAATGAGATGGGAAAAGCTTGTTTTATTCATATCAAAAGTATAACACAAAGACATAATTTTTAAGAACACATTATGACAGCATAACGATATCCAGTATCATTACTTCTGGAGGTTACATATTTATACAAAAATTTCCAACAAAATCCTATAATTCAGATGGTGAAGATCACCATTGAAAAAGTCTTCTATAGAATTCAACTAATGAATGGAATTAGGTCCATAACATAAAGCATTAAAAAGACTCAGAGTGAGCCATAAATTCTTTGAACATAAAATAATAGAAAGCTTTTAAAAACTTGATCCATTATGCACTTCCTCAAATTCCAGCACCTAGACTTGCAATGCTTGTCTACAACTACCTTGAAGTCTTCTTTAAAATCCACTTGGCTAAGCATAATGACTAACAATGCATATTGACCTGTACAATACTAAAAACTATACTATTATGTTAGCATTGGTCAACTTATTTCAATCAATTTTAGGAAATAAAGATTATACATTTTTTCACAAAAAGCAAGCAATTACTAATCTTAAAGATAAATAATTGGCAGGGTAAAAGCGAATGGGAGGAACAAGGAAGGGTATTTGACTTATTAAATTTATGAGATTATTTTTACCTCATCATTCAATATCTTAAGAGTTGTCCTTTTTGTTGCAAAGTGTCCCCCAAAAGATTCATCATGACATGCTATGAGGATATCATATACTTCATCTTCTCTGATGCATATCCTCATTATATTATCAAGCTCAGTGTAGAATAAATATCTATCTATTCATGAGTAAGGAATTTTTTTTGAACTAATTGCCTCTTCTCCCTTGGTGAGAGATATGGTGGTGTTTTTTCTACTACCGGATAGTTGGCTATGTTTGCATACCAAGGTGTATGTAGAGAGAGAGCAAAGAGGTGCTCATCTAGGAATGAGTCATCTACAACATCTTCTAATTTGGTTGGTAGTATGGAGAGAAAATATACTACTACATTGACTTTCCCTGGCTTGTCCATAATAGTAATATCAAATTCCTAAAGTAGTAGTAACCATCTCACAAGCTTGCCACCAACTACTAGTTTTTTCATTAGGTATCTTATTGCTTTATGGTCAATATGTATGAATACATAACACACTATAATGTAGTGTTTAAATTTTTTGTTTGCATGAACCACTGCTAAAATCTCCTTTTCAGTTACTTTATAGATTAGTTTCCCCCTTGAAGATTTTTATTGATATAATAAATGACATACTTAAGGTTTCCATCCTTCTATTCTAGCACAACTATTGAAAAGTCATAAGCATCTACATGGATATGAAAAGTTAAATTCTAGTTTGGTCCTCTTAAGACATGGGCCTTTGTTAGAACTGCCTTGAGAGATTCAAAGGCATGTTGAAAAGAAGGTTTCCATTCAAACTCTGCATCTTTAGACAATAAGACAAATAGTGGTGCTACAAGTTTACTAAAATCATGTATACATCTTTTGTAGTACCTAGCATGGTCAAGGAATCTTCTAACACCCTTTTGTTTCTAGGGTATAGGAAATAATGATACTATCTCAATTTTGTTGGGATCTACTTGGATTCCCTCATTAGATACAAAATGTCCCAAAATTACTTCCTTAGTCATCATCATGAATCATTCCTCATGACTCATAGATAACTAATGATCTTGACATCTTTGTAGCACTTTATCCAAATTGGAGAGTGCTTCTTCATAAGTATTCCCATAAGTATTAAAATCATCCATGTAAACTTCCATGGAATCATGAGAAAAGTTTGAGAATATGCTCAGTACTACGCTTTAGAAGGTGGCAGGTGCATTACATAGCCCAAATGGTAAGATAGAGTAAGAATATGTACCCTATGGGCATATGAATGTTGTCACTTCTTGGTATTTTAGGGCTATTTTAATTTGATTATGTAGTATCAAAAAATGTACTCCTTTACATTTTCACACTATGTTTGGGTCTTAATTAAGCCTCTAATTGTCCCTATTATGCATCTACAAGCCTAATTAATTGCAATTTTCCAAAAGGAGAATTATGATTTATTAAGGTAATTATTATTTTTAACACCTTGAAATGAATAGGTCCTAGAAATTTAGGTTAGGATCCATTCACCCTTGGGTGAATGGGTCCCTTTTAAGATCACAAATTCAAAATTTAAACATGTTTTTCATGGAATCTTAAGGTCCTAAATTCAAGTTTTAAGTGTCGACATGTAATGTTTTATTTTTGGGAAAATAGAAAATTACCTACAAATATAAGGTCTTTTTATGAATTCAAATCTATCTAGCAAGAGGTGAACTTTACAAGAGCTAAGATTATTGTCAAAGGTGTTCAAGAGAAAATTTCTCAAGAATTTGTTGCCACATTCAAGATCTCAAGCATCATGCATTTTTTTGGAGATAACATAATGTGGTGTAGGTTTCAAGCATTCAAGTCAAGATTGAAGCATCAAGATAAACATTCAATCAAGCCACTTCATGCAAGATCAATACCTTGGAAAGATATACTAAGTTGCAGTCCTTCAAGGGTTTCAAATCAAGGTTTTTGTGAGTTATAACATAACAAGTGTTCATTCATCATTATTTTCATGTTTCATTATTTCAACCCAAGGTTTAATTACCAAAATGGGGTTTGACCAAGGCAAACCCCATTCACCAAAAAACCATTTTTTCCCCCTCTTATGTGTTTTGTAGATCTTAGGTTGAAGAAGTATTGAAGATCTATCAAAAGAGAAAAATGGAAAAGTTGTCAAAGTTGCAAAAGTTGTCAAAGTTGTCGTCAAGGCACAAAAACTCACTTTCAAAATATATTTTAGAATTTTTAGCTGTGAAACCTAGTGGAATAAGAAGTGCATTGGACCAAAGGACTGTGAAAGAAATTTTCAACCATTGTAGCAAGACCCATTCACCCTTGGGCAATGAGTCCCAGGAGGACACCCAACACAACCTTTTTGTGACAGGTGCATAAAATCAAGCCCTTCTAAGATCTATAATCTCTTTCTAGATTCTATCAGATTAAGGTTTAATTTAGTGATTTCATGTGTTAAATTTCATAATTATATTCATTTAGTATTTTTTATTCATCTCCCAAAAGTGTTGTTTCAGCTGATTTACCTTGTCCTAAATCATAAGAAAAACAACAAGATCTTCACCAAGGTTGACTCACCTAAGGGTTGAAAGTCAATCTTGACCTAGGGGATCTCTTTTTCCTAATGAAATAAGGAAGATAGGTCCATCATACCCTAATTTTTTCATCATTATTCATTTCACCCTCCATTTTCCTATATTTCATTTTGGTGAAATTGATGTTCTTGCACTATTTTTTTTTTGAATTGGAGTCCATTAAAACCCTAGATCTAGGATTTGCATTAGTTTTCATTGCATTGAATTACTTTTCATCTCATTTAGGGTTAAAGTTTCATTAGTTTGCATCTCATTTAGGATTTTAGGTTTGCATTTTGCATCCTTTAAAATATAAAAAAATCAAAATTTGGATGCATATTACATTGATTTTGCATAGTACTTTCATATTAGTGTATGTTCAATCATTCAAATTAAAAAATTGAGTCAAAATTGAATTTCAAAAAGTGTCATATTGTTCATAAATTTTCATTCATTTCACTTGCATTTAGACATCAAAATCTAGAAAAAGCAGTCATTGAAAGTATAATTTATAGTCTTAAATAGGAAACCCTAGATCTGAACTTCAAACTCAAATTCAAATTTTTGTAACCACTGTGCTAAGACCCATTTGTCCTAGGGAAAATTTGTCTTTGTATAGGTGTTGTTTCAAAATTTTGGTTAGTGATTTGTCGACGTTTGCATTCTTTTGATCTGCTATTAAATTTGGGTTTTAGTTTTAGAAATAAAAAAAATCTATCATCTTTTGCATTTGGTTTAATTAGTCAAATTGAGTGCATTGTTTGAAATCAAAATCATAATTAAAAGACATCATTTTTAGGTTTTACATAGCATAACTTTAAAGTTATTTTGTTTAAAATTTGAAAATGGCTCTCTTTTTACATACTTGCACTACACTTCATATTCTAGGGTGTTTGATTGCATTTACTTAGTGCCTATTTTCCATTTTGGGTGCACCTAGATTTGGTGAAACTTGTATGAGCTTCACAACCTGGTGTCCTATTACCAATACTACAGTGAGACGTAGTTAAAGACTCATGCCATCTCGTGCTACTACACTCGTCGTGGATCTTGAGTTTTCGAACTCTTTCACTTAGTGTTGATACTAGTCAACCCACTATGGACCATAGCCTTGATACCTCTTTTCCCATGACCAACCTACCCACAACCAATGTGATTGATGTTGACACAATGGTTGCTAACATCCCCCAAGAAGAGCTAAAGCAAATGGATGAAGAATTAGAGAAATTGCAAAACTTTGTGTGTTTTGAATACATTGCTAGTAATATGATTCCCATCATAGATAACATGAGTAAAATGCTTGATAATGGACAAGGAATAAATATTTTTTGTAGCCTAGCCCACATTATTGATAAAAATGTTCCTACAACAACTAGTTGTGATCAAACTTTGGGGTATGCTCAAAGTCAAGGTGAAAATCCAATTCCTCCTTCCACAACTATGACCTATATTCCTACATACACTAATCCAACTCTAACAAAAACTAAACAACCTACTAGCAATGTTAATACCACTTTAGGTATTTCCACTAGGAATCCCTTTAGCTTTATGCATTCAAATATCATATTTCCTAATCTATCTCCTCTCACAAACTTATAATTCATTTGTGCTCCGAATACATATACACCTCCACCTTATTCACCTCCATCTCACAACACAAACAATGATCCCATCCTTAACCAACTCCTACAAAATGTTTCATTCCTCCAACAAAAAATTGCTACATTGAACCAAAGTCAAAATGGCCAACCTTCAAAATATGTCAAAATAAACCCTTTGTCCTTGGAGATATTGAGAGCACAAGTGCCACAAGGCATAGAGATTCCTAGATTTGTGAAATATGGTGGAAAATGAGACCATAGTAACCATGTCTTGACATACATAGCCTTATTTAGTGATTTCATTTTTGAGGATAAACTCTTGGCTAAACTTTAACCTAGATCTTAGAAAGACATTTCCTTGGAGTGGTTTTGTTCTTTATCGAATAACTCAATTAGTTCATTCAATGAACTTGCTGATGCCTTTCTTAACCATTTCCAAGTGCATATGGGTCCCAAGATGACCTTAGTTGATTTAATGCAATGTAAACAAAAAAAAGATGAAAATGTCACTAATTTCATAGCATGATACCAATTGCTTTACTCACAAATAAACAATAAGATTCCTAATTCTGATCTTCAAAGAATGTTCATAGTAATTTTGCATACCAATATTCAAGCTAAAATTGAGATGTTGAAATTTCCCTCCTTTACACACTTGTAAATGACCCTTCATGATTATCATAATTCAGTTAGTCATCATGAAGCAAAAAATCCTTCTAACAATCTTGAGAAATCCAAAGTCGTGCCCCACAAAAATTTCCAACCTTTCAAGAAATAAAATAAGGACCTTTTACAAATAAACACACCTCAAACAAATCAACATGTTAACTCCCAAGTGGGTTCTATAAAATGAAAAATCCATATCCATTTAGGGAGAGGAGTAGACAATTTACCCCTTAATCGATACCCTTCACTCCACCATGTTCTAGCTTATAACTAAGAACTTATTCACCTTACCTCCTGTTGGAGCCATTGATATAACTAAGCCCTTACATCCAAAATTTAACTCTAATTCCTTTTTCCATTATCACTGACAAAATGGACATGATGTAGAACAATGTAAGTGTCTTAAACATATTGTACAAGACCTCATTGATTCTAATCAAATCTAGATTAGTGGTGTTAATGATCAAGGAAATAAGTTCATTTCCCCACCCAACCAAAACTTGCAAATCTTTACCAACCCCATGCCAAATCATAACATCTCTTTTGTGAAAGCTACTGATGCCAAGAATGAAGTGATGAATGTTGAAAAATTTGAAGATACAAATAATGACAATATAAATGAAAATGAAGTAGACCTAGAATGTGTAGTCAGATTCATTGATGCTCAATCTCGTAAGGGCCAAACCAAAATTCCCCTTAACATTGCTTTCTCACAAAATGAAATAATTAGACATGCACCTGATTGTCCTCTTTACATCACTGGAAGAATCAATGGAAATCCTACTATTGAGATATTAATTGATCCTGCATGTGTAGAGAATGTGATCACTGAGGAATTCTTAATTGTGCATGAACTTTATCAAGATTCTATTAAATACATCGAATACCGAGAGGGGGGGTGAATAAGTATTTTTCTAACACAATTAATTACTAACCATCCAATTATCAATCCACATCTTGCTGCAAGAGTAAACCAAAATATAAAAGAGATCATACCACATTGACACCATGATTTTTATATGAAAAACCTAAAAGGGAAAAACCACGGTGAGGATTAGCTCACAATATATTATAACTGGTTATAAGATATTATAGGGTTCACTGCTAGGACACACTATCCTTGAAAGGCTTACAACCTGAATACAAAATATGGCTTATTTCCAAGATACAAAAGGTATGGCTCACTACCAATTGATGAACTAAGTAAATACACCTTCAATGTGAAAAGATTAGTTTTAGTTAGGCTTTGGAATATCAAAACTTCTACTTTGGTTGTAGGCATACAACATTGTTAAAACCTTTGCACTATCACACTTGTCGCATTACTGTATACCAAACTATTCATTTTTCTATATCCACAACCTTATGTACTTCATCCGCATTGCTTACATATATATATATAGCTTCATCTTTATACATCAATTAGGTCGGCCTAATTGAGTGCAAAACTCAAAAGGATTTGTTAGCTTAAATCAAAAATCCTTTTGGTGCATTCAAAAAATCATAGAAAACATTAATTAGGTTGGTCTGGGCCTAATGAAGAACACTTTGAACATTTATAAGATAAACAGTTCATAACCTTGTCATCCAAAAGAATGCTAATCTTTTGTCACTTGGATAACTCAACCGGATCACACAATTTTTTTGAAAAATCGTTTATAGTTGTACCTAACACTCTTGAGAAACATATCAAAAAATCATAGAATTTAATTTTATTGAGAGGATTTTTAGATCAAAATATTGGATTAGTGTAGACACAATTTACTCAGTCAATTACCAATCAGTGTTGGCATCAATGATAGCAAACCTGAAGGTCATCTTCTTCATTCTTCTGACAATCTCCCCCTTTGTCATTGATGGAAACATGTGCCAAAAATGAGACTTACTTCAAAACAAAATATTGTGCAACACTTATGCACTTAACTCCCCTAACATATGTACATGACACAAACACATAAAATAACCTTCTTTATACATACTCTTCTCCTCTTCTCCCCTTTTGACATCAAGGAAAAAGGACCGAGAAAAGATAAAAACTTCAAATTAGGAATTGGGGGCACCTTGTAACTCCTCGAGAATCTCTTCCCAAGCTGGCTTTCCATCATCCTAGGCTCCTTTTTCCTTGGAAAGAGTTTTATGCAGAGATTCTAATTTTTCCAGGAATTCTTCCCCTTCTCTCAGAGTGGATGGAACAATGTTCATCTTCTCAAGTTTTTCTACTTCCATCAACAAATTTGATATAGAGACATGTCTAGACATAACCAGGTCTCCAAGCTAGGCATAACATCTCATAGCATCTTCCTTCTTCCTCTATAGGATGGAAAATTTTCTTTGAAGATCTATAATAAAAACCCACTTAACATAGTTTCTATCATCTGCAATCTTATAATCTATGGAGGCATCTGCAAGTTGAGACTTAATCAAGTCCATTAAATCCTTGATACCTCAAGTGGCTTCCAA
This sequence comes from Sequoia sempervirens, assembly GCA_007258455.2. NCBI lineage: Eukaryota > Viridiplantae > Streptophyta > Pinopsida > Cupressales > Cupressaceae > Sequoia > Sequoia sempervirens. The sequence goes on along the minus strand of VDFB02253699.1, from coordinate 206,516 downwards.
CCACTTCATGTAGTAAACAAATAGTAGCTGGGCTTCTTCATCACATTCTCTTACCTCTTTCAAAGTTTACAAAGCCTTATCATGTGCAATTGTACACTTGTCTTGCAAAAACAAGAGTCTTTTCTATAGTAGACTCAACTCCACTTATTTTTCAGTCTGTCCCTTGAGGTTAGATGTGTACTCTTTGATTGAATCAACTATGAGATGTAAATTCTCAATTGAAGCTAAAGAGTTATCTATTGTAACTTTAGGGGCCATCTCCTATAAATCTTTGATAGTTTCATTTATCAAGTCATTTACCTTTTGATATGACTTTGTAGCTTCTTGTGTGATAGAGCTAAGAAAGGTATCACTTAGTTTTATTTTGTCACTGGGTGTGATCTTTGTCAAGTGCACATAACCTGGGTGTGATGGTAACTTAACTAGCTAAGGTGGAAGCATAGGTTGAAGTACAATTTTCCTTGAAAGAAGACCTTTAAGGGTATTTCTGGATGATTCTCTGGATGGCTTTGATAGTTCAAGGCCTTTGGAAATTTCTCCTTTTCTCTTCCTAGCTAGAATGGCTTTCTTGTCTTCCTATTTCTTCTTTTCTTCTTCCTTTTCTTCTTCTTCTTCTTTTTCTTTTTCTTCTTCTTCTCCGAATGACTTTCTAGATGACTTGTCTCTATTTTCTTTCTCCCTTCTATCCTCATCATCCTTGTCACTATTCTTCTTTTTTTCCTTACTCCCTTCACTTTCATCTTTTTTTCTCTCTTCCTTGTTTCCAGTAGATTCTTGATGTTCTTCTCTCTTATCACTAGAATGATCTTTATGTTGATCATCAAAACTTTTGCTAGTAGTTTCTTCTGTGTCAGTTGGAGGGGCAGGGGTCTCTGAAACACCAAGTGTCTCATCAATAGTCTCCAAGACTGGATTATCCATTAATTCTACAATCATAGCATGTTCCTATACTTGAGCAGTGTGGGATGAAGAATTGGTTCTTTCCCCATAGCTCCTTGCTAATTTCTTGATTACATCTTGAGTTTCTTGCCTTAATTTTTCCATATAGTCATCTTCCTTAGTCATTAACATATTAACTCTCTTCTTGACTCTAAACAATGTAGAACATTCTTTTAGTAGATTTACACCTATCTCTGAAAAAGCAGAACTGATGGATTTTAAGGCTTCACTTCTCATCTTGAATTTAACATTTAAAACCTCTTGCCTTCTAAGTACTAATTCTTTCCACACATTTTTATCAACTTTGGGTTGTATGGTATCCATATTTAAATTAAAAATAACTATGTACCGAATAAATTCACTTATGATGGTTTCTTTCCCTTCATCACTAAGCTTATCATATAACTCAACAGTTGGCATAAGGTCATTGCCAAACATATTGTTTACTAAGGCTCTTAGATTTAAAGGTGGTTGATCACTTACCAAAGGAGATCCAGGCATGTCCTCCACATGATCAGATGAACCTTCTTTATTCTTCTTTGTATGTACATGGATTCAATAAGTATCCTCCTCTTCCTCTGACTCCTCATCTGTAGAGATATCAACTCTAGTTTTTTCTCCTTCATGGGAGGTACTACCCTTTTTGTTTCTTTTCAACTAATGCTCTTCTTCTATGCCAAGTTCTATTTCTTCCTCAACAACATCACTCAAATTTTTTTTCCTGTTATCCTTTTGTTTCACTCTTCTTCCTGAAGCAGTAGATGGTGCAACAAGAGGTATGTCCTTTTTCTTAGATGCCTTTGTATTGGGACCGGTAGGGGAAACAATATCAATAGATGTTGGGAAACTTTGTTCTTTCTTCTTCCCTTTCACAATATTAGCAACACTAGAGGTGGTAGTACTAGATATAGGTGCTAGTGTAGCACTAAAAGATAGTCTTCCTAATTTTCTGGGTCCGAAGGGTTGTTCAACATATTTGGATTTTCTTTCATCAAGAGCCTCCTTCAACTGTTCTATATCATCCTTATAAAAATTTTTACCTTGGAAGAAAGATTCAACTTTATTTCTTCTTTTAGATGTGGTAGCCTCTAAATTTATTTCAAAAAATTTCTCCTAAGTTCTATGCCTAGGTAAAAAGGGATCCTTAGGAATATCCAATAAAATATGAATGTACCTCTTTTCCATTTTTTCATCAATCTCATATCCTAGTGGTTCAATCCATCAAATTCTCATTTCTACAACCTGAATGATGCATTCATTTGTAGATACAAGAAAGGTTATCTCTTTTTCATACTTCTTCACCAAACTCCTTGGAATCTGGTCTCTTTCATGCATTTCATTTTGAAATACTGCAAAGAAAGTAGTTAGGGCATTTTTTTGTGCCCTAAAATATCCTAGATTGCATAGATGATAAAAAATATGATGATAAACTAGCTTGATGTTATCCCATATTATGCCTTTTCTTCTTGATAACTCCCTCAAAAAATAGAATAACAAACAAACAAATAGAGTGCCAAATTTAAAGACATGCTTCTTTGCCTTAGTCATACTCAGGTTCTCCATAAGTTCCAACCTAAGCAACTTCCAAAGATCAAAATATTTTCCTTTCTCCACCAATTTCATATGCAGTATGAATTACCGTAGAAGACATTGAATTTACCCTATTGGTGAAATAAAATTTTTGCCTAATCATGATGGCAACATACTTGATAGTAGGTTTTGCAATAGATTTTGTATTTAAATCTCTTACGTCAAATTTAGCACCAACCAGCCTTGTGACTTCATTATTTTTTACCACCTTAGAACTAGAATGGTTCCAATATCACAAAGACCAGTTACAACTCAAATTACCTCCTTGTTGATAATTCTTGGTTAATTTGTATACACAAATTTGCTATGAACCCTACTAAGGGCTATTCTAACAAACTTCACCTCACTCTCACTAGAAAATTTTGGAAACTAGTTCCAAATGTTCAACTTCTTTCAAACTAGGCTTTCATATTCTGGCTTAAGCAGTAGATCATCTCCCGTCAACTCATTGTCCCACAAATCCTTTAGCTCTTGGTGATTGATTTCTTCTAACTCCCTATGAATGTATGTTCTTGTATCTTTAGTGGGTAGCACTATTAAAAAATGAGGTGTTTTCATAGCTTAATACTCTGTAAAACTTTAATATTGCTGATCTAAATAAGTTTTTACTTTTGTTACATATATTATTTGTGGGTGATTATCTTGATTAATCCATTTTACTATTGTAGAATGTAGAAAAAAGTTTATAGAAGAACTAGACAGGATATTAGAAAGATTACACAAGATGTATCGTGGAGAAACCATTTCGGGAAAAAACTCCACCAAGAATTATTCTATTATTCAATCTCTGAATTACAATAGCTCCAATTCTTGCTTGAGAATGCTCCTTCTGTCTTTACCAATCTTCTTCACACCTGCAATAACAACCATAAAAAACTCTCTTCAACTTGAATGATATATAAAGACAATATGTAACTTTGTAATCTCCAAATGGTGATAATTATAATGCACAAGCTCAAGCCCTTGAAAAGGTATGCCATATTTCTTCAAGTTGAGTTCTACCGTGAAGACCAAAGCTTAGAACATGTGCTTTACCCATTTGGGCATCCCAAACTAGAGCTACAACTCATCCTTCACTTTGGTGATAATTACAAAGCTCTTCCTCAAAGATGGTGCCCAAAAGAGGGTCCCGCTTAACACAGCCTTCAAAAATATCTCAACATGCAAAAGAGGTAAATCCAAGAAAGCATCTTGGGCGCCCAAGTTGGCTCCAAGTGATTTATTGTTAACTAAAACATTTACTCAACACCATTCATGCAAGAATGGTCATCCCCTATTAACTAAAGGTAGTCCCTGTTATTTTTCATACAAATCAAGTTATTAGCCATGCATTCCAAGTTAACTAAAGCTAACTACATGCAACTCAAAATAACCAACATGCATGCAACTGAAGATAACTGAATTGAACTAAACTGAGCTGAACCGAACTGAACTGAACTGAACTGAACTAAACTGAACTAAATTGAACTGAACTAAACTTATCTGAACTGAATTGAACTGAACTTGCATGCAAACATAAAACCCTAACTCCTAGGATCTTTACATGCATTCAGAAGTGTTATCTCTTACTCTGAATAGTTAATGAACTCAAGGTGAGTGTCACCTTACCATGTGTGCACCCACATGCTCCTATTATTTAGGAATAACTACAAATGTCAATTTCATAATTTATTTCATCAAATATTAATCTCATCCTAATCTTAGTGTTGTTGAACACATTCCAAGAATCTAGGAGATACATGAAATAATTAATGTTTAGGATTTGTAATTAAATGACATCCTATTTCCAACAAGCACATGGCTTGGACTATGTGACAATGCACCCACAGGATCATTTTCATACACTTTCCATGAAAAATATTCTAAATCTAAGTTGATGTCTCTTAGAGATTTCCACAATAGTAGGAGTAGCCATTCTCCTCAAATAGATTGAATATGCTTTAACAAAAAGTTCCTTCAACTTTAAAATCCACAACATTCAGGTAATAGAGAATACCTTTTCTTCTTGTCGAGAACTAGGGTTTTGATGTACGATGCTCATAATCACCTTTAACTCACTTCAGCTTTCACTGCTTCATCCTAATTGCACAAATGCACCTTACCTTAACTTAGATTATTTCTTTATTACTTATGAATTTTTCCCTAATTCACATTTATTTCCTTTCAATTTTTAAAGATAACAAATACTTTATGAAACACATTGTAAACCAAGAAGATTACGTAATTATCTAGATCTGCCTATTTTTTGTTGAATATTTCTCCAATTCCTTTATAATAATGACTCAAACCACATATCCTTGTGTCACTACTTGACACCACATATATCAGGGGCTTTTTAGATTTCTCTGTCATTTCTCCCCTTGAAGCCATTATTGGGTTCAAATTTTAGAAGAGGTATCTACACTAGATGCAAATACAAATGTATTTGACTCATCCTTTTTCTCAAGTTCTTCGTTTTTCCTTCAAATCTTTGCCATTTATTTTCTTACTTTAGTAGGATCCACTTTGTTAACAAAATTTTTCTTTTGTTTCAGACTAGGTTTCTCCCCAATTTTGCTCCTACAAAATTTTGAGATGTCCTGGTTTTTTGCAAGTGTAGCACACAACACATATTTGATCAAAATGATTTGAATTCATCCTTGACTTGCACCAATTAGCCTTATCTACAAAGATATTGCATGTGTAACAATAGCCTTGAAAATATTGAATCCTTCTACTAGCATTAAACTTGTTCAAAATTATTTGGCTTCTACACTCAGTAGCTCTGTGCCCAAGCTTATTGCAAGCATAGCATTGTCTAGTAAAGAATCCAATATTTAGACTCATTCTATTCTAGTTCATCCTACTTCTAAATTTAGTTGTTCTATGACCAAATTTATTGCATGAGAAAAAAGCCATTAAAAGACGGGTACCTTTAAGCATTAGGGTGTCAGATGGGAATCCTTCCGGTATTGCTCCTTCGGTTATGGATTTGATGAATATTTCCTTGAAACTTCTTCTAATTGTCCACTTTGCTAGAAATAGGTTTTTCCTTTGAGCTTTGTCCTTCTTCAAGTCCTAGAACACTTTTATCCTAGGAGTTTTTTGAGATACAATCAAATAATCAAGCTTTGTAGAGCTTGTTTTGAATTTTTCTTCATGAGCTTTCACTTTTTCTAGATCAGATCTTAGGGTTACCACTTCTTGTTCAAGATTTGTACATTCATCAATTTTATTCTGAATCTCAACTTTATAACACTCCTTAATTCACTTATTTTCTTCTACTTGCACCTTCAATCTGACAATATCTTCATTAGCCTGTCATAACCTAATTTTACTTCATATTTATTTAAATACAAAAATTGAATTATCGATAAAATTTAATTAAATATTAAATGGAGATTTTGGAATAATCACATGTTGAATATGAGGAGTTGACTAATGTTGACTTTATGAAATCCTGAAAACAATTTATATATATCATGGATTGAACATTACTGATCAATTTGCAAGTATGTGTAGTAGCAGGGTGATAGAATGAAGGACAAGAACATAATTCAAGTAGGATTGTTTAGCTGGATCAAATGGTAAGCCCGTTGGAATCAAGGTGCACACACCATGAAAGGGCCTGATGATTTACATTTTAATAAAATTGCATATGTTTGAGAATGAAAATTTGATATAGAGCACAAAGGGAGATTCCAAACTAACACAATCTCAATGAAATTTTCAAAGCTCAAACCCCAACACTTCAAACAAATGACTTTTCTCACAATCTTCCACTATGCTTTGATGAGAGCAACAAATAGGGTAATTTTGACGCAATTTGCAAAAGACAACTCAAACCCATGATCTAAAAACTAATTTAGATACCCATTAATCCATTCTATAACATACATTAAATGCAAGTGGGGTTACTTTGGAACATATCACTCAAAAACTTGCTGCTACGCTATCCCAAAGGCTTAATTAGGCTTGCATGCATAGGGGTTTATTGAATTTGTATACTCCAGGGGCCTAAAATCCAAGCCAAAACCTCAAACACATCAAATATGACCTAAAAATTATCACCAAACCTTTACAAATTAATTTCCAATAGTTTTTTAACCAACCATAACCTCTATGCACCAAAATTGCTCAAAAAGATGCTTTTTCCAGCCTAGGGCATCATTATTCTTGCAAAAAACCTTATTTCCAACTCTTGCAACTTGGGAAACACAAATACCATGTTTATACAGACCTATACACCAAGTTTTGTGAATTTTCACTAGAGATAATTAAAGTTATGCAGTTTTCTGTGCCACTGGTTAACCCAACTAGGGTTTCAAATGTTTTACAAAGAAAATGCCATATCTTCCTTAATTCTCAATAAAATGGAATGAAACAAAAAGCCAAAAAAAGTATATTTATCACACTTTCATCTCCCATAATTTTTATACTTTTATTTGAACATACAAGCACGTTACATTGAGAGGAACAATTAGGAACACTAAAAAATGCAGAAAATTAAGCGTTTTATTACTCCAAACTTCTTCCAATTCATTCAACAACCCAAAAAAATAATGGAACCAAGTATTTTTAACCTTTCATAACTTTTTTTAGTAGTTACAAACCACATTCATTTAATTCCAACTGACTTTGACCCTCCTTCCTCTTGTTGCATTTTTGCATTTTACAATATGACAATTTTTGAAAGAATTGGCAACTTTTACAATATTTATAATATGACTCCAAAATAAACTCCTAGGACTTAAAATAGACTCAAAATAATTCAAAATTGTCTAAAAGACCTTATTACATGAACCATGCATGAACTAAAACAAAATTTACAAAATGGCCTCATGGAGGCATAAACTCAACCAAGTGCTCCTGCACCATACTCCCCATGGAAAAAAAAACTCAAGTCCCTTGAGTGAGGACTTGCAAAAATAACTTGTGAAAAGAAAAAAAAAAAAGGTAAAGCTAAAACTTCCACATCTATCCCTTGATTGCATTTGTAACTTCAACATGTAACTACTTCATCTTGAACTTAGGTCTATCCCTTCTTGCAATCTCACCAATAAATTTGTGTATTCCTCCCTCATCTGAAAACATTGTTGAACCTACTGCAAATATACCTCCTCCATTTTTTTACTTCACTTTAGGTGCATGTTTGAACATTCCCATCTTCCTTTTAAAATCATCCTTACACTCTTTAGTTTTGTTTTCCCCCACTTCCACATGATGCTCTACTCCTACAATTGTTGTTTTCTCAGGTTTAGGAACCTCTAAATTAAATAAAATAGAATGCCCATTATCCTTTTCTAAAAACAAAGAAGAAAGCATCACCGTATCAACATACCCCTTAAGGAAATCTTAAATCCCAAGAGTCACATCATCTTTGACCTTCAAAAAATAAAACTTTGACACTAACTCAATATCATTTCCCTCCAAAATCAGATCATTCTTCAGATTTGTTGTCTTGGCACCTTCAAGTTCTAAAATGGTTGCAACCTCCATGTGCTTTTCTTCTTCCACTTTGATAAAATCTTCCCTACCAACCATCATTACCTTAACTTGCTTTCTTTTTTCATTATCTTCCCCTACCAACAAAGGTTCTATTATCTCATTTTATCTTCTCCTCTTCAAAATAATCTACTTGATAGGTCATTTGAGTCTCTTTCTCAAGGGTAAATGCCGACCACTTCTTGTTGTTCTCTCTCAAAAGTTTCATCTCCATTTGGAACTCAATATCCATTCTTTCTATATATTTTTTAATTTTTTCCAAGACTTATTTTAATTCTTCTATCTCTTTCTCAACATCCATTTTCTTGAACTTCTTGTTCTTCTTCTTTATCTCCCTTTCCTCTCTTGTTCTTTTTTGTGTCTTATTTGGTAAACCCTTACTCTATCGGTCTCCATGGACCATTCTCTTCCACACATCCATTCTTCACATGCAACTATCCTCTACCCAATAGGATTTTGTAAGATGCACTCTCCAATACCTCTTCTGCCCACTTCCTCTCATTGGAAGAAATCTGCACACCTTCTACCCAGCTTCATCACTATCGGAGGATACAATAAACCTTCTCTCACAACTTCCTCTTAGGATCTTCTAGATCTGATAAAAATTGATGTAAAGCATGGAGGGATATTCCAAACTAACACAATATTAATGAAAATTTCAAATCTCAAACCCTAGCACTTCAAACAAACAACTTTTCTCACAATTGTCCACTATGCTTTGATGAGAGTAGTAAATAAGGTAATTTTGACATAATTTGCAGAATAAAACTCAAAACCATGATCTAAAAATTGATTTGGATACCCATTAATCCCTTCTATAACATATCTTAAATTCAGGTGGGGTTACTTTGGAACATATCCCTCAAAAAGTTTATGCTAGGTTGTCCCAAAGGCCTAATTAGGCTTTCATGCATAGAGGTTTATTGAATATGTATACTTCAAGGGTATAAAATCCAAGGAAACAACTAAAACACATAAAATAATACCTGAAAGTGCTCACAAAATCTTTACAAATCACTTTCCAAGATTTTTTTAACCAACCATAACCTTTATGCACCAAAATTGCTCAAAAACATACTTTTTCCAGCCTAGGCCATCATTATTCTTGCACAAAACCTTATTTCAGACTCCTACAACTTGGGAAACAAAAATAGCATGTTTATACAGACCTATACATCAAGTTTTGTGAATTTTCACCAAAGATAATTAAAGTTATGCATTTTTCTATGCCATTGGTTAACCCAACTAGGGTTTCAAATGGTTTACAAAGAAAATGCCATATCTTCCTTAATTCTCAATGAGATGGAATGAAAAAAAAAGCCATAGAAAGTAGATTCATCACACTTTTATCTCCCATTGGTTTTAGACCTTTATTTTTCCATACAAGCATGTTCCATTGAGAAGAATAGTCAAGAACATTGAAAAATGCAAAAAATTAAGTGTTTTATTGCTCCAAACCTCCTCCAATTCATTCAACAACCAAAAAAATTGATGGAACCAAGTCTTTTTAACCTTTCCCAACTTTTTTCAGCAGTTACAAACCAAATTATTTTAATTCCAACCAAATTTGACTCTTCATCTTCCGCTTGTTGCATTTTTGCATTTTACAATATGGCAATTTTTGCAAGAATTGACAACTTTTACAATATTTGCAATGACTCCAAAATTAACTCCTAAGATTTAAAATAGACTCAAACCAATTCAAAATGGTATAAAATACCTTATTACATGAACCATACAAAAACTAAAGAAAAATTTACAAAATGGCCTCATGGAGGCATAAACTCAATCAGGTGCTCCTGCACCAAAATTTCTTGATTTGAAATGATTATGTGTTTGGAAATATATGGCTTGTAGATATAAAAATTTCCCATTTAAAAATCTATGTTTGATGAAACAAAAATAATAATTCTTTATATATGTGTATTGAGATACTCGAATTTGAATTTAAGTTCTCTACTGAAAGCGTATTGTATGGAACTTGTAAGCCATAACAAACAATTACACTGGAAGTAAATATGTATATAGAATATAAACATATACATATGTATGTGCATAAGATTAGAATACATACATACACACATACATACATACTGTAGACATCTAAATTTAATCACTCTGATATGATTAAATTTACTCCCTTTTCATCTATCATATTAAATATTAATTTATTAAATTAATATTACACCTTTTATCTCATATCTATAAAGTATTTAATTTAATCATTAAATGCTTTATCTTTCACCTTCTTCCTCTCTAAATTAAATAAATGCACCAATTTATTTAATTTAGTCATTTTTACCCTTTTGATTTAAAATCAATTTAAAATTCTTCATTTTCCTTCTCCTTGTCACATCCTCCATGATCTTGCCCTAATCTGAATTAATCTAATTAATTCATGATTATGATGTGCATCCTCTTAATCAAAGATTATTTCACATCCTCCTACATTTGCCACTTGCCTCTAATCTTCTATTAATTAGTCTAATCCAATAATTGCACAACCTTAACCAAGGTCATTAGCCATATTTAGCACCACTTTTTAGCCAACCTTTGCATTTACCTCTTTTTAGCATTGATCCTCTTTCCCATGTGAAATTTTAATTCACATTTATTTATCCTAGATCCTAAAGCTTCTAGAACCTTAGACTTGTCACATCTTCCACATGTGACCAAGTCCCACCTTTTTGAAGCTCACCTTTTATCCTTTAGATTCTCCTAAGAATGTGAATTTTTAATTCACATTTATATTTTCAACCACCTCTCCTTTTCCTATGTAGGTTTTTGAGGAATTCCAAAATTCTTCAAATGTCCCTTTCACTCCCACTTAGGGACAAAGAATCCCTTTTTGAGAAAATTTTCTCACTCCCCAAGATGCTTGGAAGGTACTTGTCCTTCCTCTACCTCATGTACCTTTTGGCCACCTCACTTACACCTCATCTCTTCTTAGCCAATTCACCATCCACATGTCAAGATGTGAGGGCTTGTGAGTTCTCAACTCACCATAGCCCTTCATCTTGACCTTGTTGGATGAATCTCAACTGTTGAATTCTCTAGAGAATTCAAATTCTCCTATAAATACCCCCTCCTCAAGGGCATTTTCAACACTTTTATTTTGGAGTAACCTTATGCTGCCAATTTATATTCTCAATCATTCACTATCATTTAGCCACCCACTTTGATTATCTTGCACATTCAATCTTGCATCTAGCTACATCAAAAGCCATCCAAAGAGCACACAAATCCATCAAAATCAAGGGCCAACCAAGGAGTCTTTAACAACAAGGAAGGTATAAATCAATTTACATCTTATTTCATCTATTTTCCTTGTTTTATCACTCTTTAGGCTAATCTTGAATTGTCTTTAGTATTTTATCACTCACATTTTTAGTTATTTTGCATATTAGAGTAGGGTAAAATTCTAAGGTACATATTTCTGGCACGCCCGGTGGGACCCACAAACGGGTTCTTGCATTTAACCTTCATTTTTGCTAAGAATTTTGCAAGAAAAGGTCACAAAAGGTAGAAGCACGCTCTGTTTTATTGTAGAAAGGCGGAAGCGCCATTTGTTTTACTGCAGAAAGGAAAAAGCGCCCTCTGTCTTACCATAGAAAGGCGGAAGCACCCTCTGCCGTACCGCAGAAAGGTGGAAGCACCCTTTGTCCTACTGCAGAAAGGTAGAAGCGCCCTCTGCCTTACTGCAGAAAGGCGGAAGTGCCCTTTGCTTTACCGTAGAAAGGCGGAAGCGCCCTCTGGTCTGCTGTAGAAAGGCGGAAGCACCCTATATCTAACAATTTCATTTCCTTCTAACAGTTTGCTGCAGTTAGGTGTATACTTAGAAGTTTGTTTCTAACACTTTCTTGCAGTGAGGCATACAACTTTCATTTTTTAAAATCTGATAAAGTTTCCTGCAGGGGGCAGATACGCCCTTTCATTTTGAAAGGTTCTTTTCCTCTAACCTCTTGCTGCAGAAAGGCAGAAGCGCCCCTGTTTTTCCTGCAGAAAGGTGGAAGCACTCCTGTTTTGCTACAGAAAGGTGGAAGCACCCCTATTTTTGCTACAGAAAGGCGGAAGCACCCTTTTTTTGTTGCAGAAAGGCGAAAGCACCCCAAAACAATATAGTTTGAAAGGTAAAATAGTCATTTTAGCTTCATTTTTGCTCTCATTTTTTTTGCTATTTTCAAGTAGTAACCCTCTAACATTGTTTTGGCAAGAATATTGGTATTTTTTGCTAATATTTTGTAGCATATTATGGCGTAATTGACCAAGAACAAAGAAAAAGATAGCTAACATTTGCTTGCAGGGCCATCTATTTGATTAGATCTTCAAAAATTATCCTTGTTGTTTTGGAACATAGTCTAATTAGGGGGAGTAAATTTTATTGCTTGCTGTGATTGTTTATTCTTGTGTTACCGAAGGGGGCATTAATTTTTTCACTTTCCCCTTGTATTTCGTGTGAGCCTGGGGAGTAGTTGGAAGCAGTTAGTGTCATCTTTTTAGTGGGACTTGCTTGGGGATTTCATCACCCCAAGGGATGATTCCAACCACGCGTACCAACGGGGTATATAAAGGGGGAGAATGAAAGTTGTACCCCAATCCAGTCACGTCATAATTGGTGGAGCGTCGAAGCTAGGGTGATACCTAGATAGACGTGAAGAGTTGGTTTGAGCCTTTCAGTATCTCGCTGGGGTTCCCGACTCACATTTGTGATGGGCTGGTGTTCATGGTTGTGCCTCACGTACTGAGAGTATATTGAGGACTCCCTAGAAGCCTTGTGCATCCTAGATTAAGACCTTGCCTAGCCATACCCTTAACATTAATCATAGGATTGTGCTTGCTTGAAGTATTTTTTTGTGAAAAATTCATGAAATATTTGATACTTTGGCCTTACTTTATCATTTTGTGTCCTTGCCATAGCCATTTCCATCAAAACCAAGCTCTGTCTTATCACAGAAAGGTGGAAACACCCTCTGTTTTACTCTAGAATGGCGGAAGTGCCCTTGTTTTACTGTAGAAAGGCGGAAGCGCCCCTATTTTTGCTATAGAAAGGCGGAAGCGCCCTCTATTTTGTTGCAAAAAGGCAGAAGTGCCCCTATTTTACTGCAGAAAGGCGGAAGTGCCCCCTATTTTGCTACAGAAAGGTGGAAGTGCCCTTGATTTACTGCAAAAAGCTGTCAACACCCCTAATTTTTGCTATAGAGGGGTAGATTTTCCCTCCTGAACACCCAAAATTGCCCCATTTGGATCCGTTTAGCCTTTAAACTATCATTTAATCATTTCCAACCATTATCTTATCATCCTAAGCCTCCATTTTGTGACTCTAAACCTCCAAAAACCTCCATTTGACTATTTTAAACCTCCATCGCATCATTCTAAACTTCTGTTTAACCATTCTAAATCCCCGTTCATTCTCCACAATTATCTTCAATCCACCCGTTCATTCTAATTTCTTCATATTCCATTCAAAAGTCCATACCCTCACCTAACAAACACCATAATTTTACCATTTACATCACCAAACACCACCTATAGCCAAACTGTCCTAACTTTGTATTACAAAGTGGATACCTAAATTGACCATAGCACTTGAACTTGATTCTTAGTCTTTAACTTCGACCCAAATCAATTTGCTTCCATCTTGAGGTAAATTCGGTGTCATAAGTTATCATCCTCGGCCCAATCAATCCATTCCTATCTTAAGGTGGATTTGGTGCCATGACCATCCTCTTAATCAATTAAAGCTCTTGGTTGTTAAGGGTAATTTCCTTTGATTAAACTCAAGGTCTCTCCCACATCTTTCATCATCCAATCATACCCATCCAATCATCCAAATCTATCAAAACCAATCATTTGATCAAATTTTCCAATCAATCAAATCACATCCGTTCAACCAATTTTATCCTATTGATCTTAATAATCCAATCCAAGTCAATCAAAATTCAATCTTGCCAAATCCAAATCTGATCCCATCAAAATCCGATCCAATCCAATATATCCAAACAAAGTCTGATCCAAATCCAAACCCCATCCAAATCAGATCTCATCCAATCACAATCAAATCATTCGTAAATTTTTTTTTCATAATCCACTCATAGCACATTTGCATGCCCGTTCAGACCCGATCACAGGCAAAGAAAATGGCCGACCAACATGCCCAGAATTCCCAATCAAACAACCCTCAAGATCCCAACACAATGAATGTCTCATTAGATCCTAACAAAGGTACCAACATCCCTCACGATCCTCATAATGGTACTTCATCGCACTCTAACACCGAGAATCAAAATAACTTGCCACATGGTGAAGAGAGTATGGCTAATCAACCTAAACTCACACTTGAGGAACATTTTAGTAATCCCGCCAATGTGCAAATGACTGACCATCTGCTTGAAAAACATGGGAAAAAAATCTTGGCTCACCTAATTGAGAAGGGTGTCAAACCCCCCTCAAATGTTGACTTGTCCAAATATAAGAGTGCCCCATCTAACATACTCCAAGGTTCACAAAATGCACCAGAAGGTTCATACTTCCCTAATGTTCCGCCAGTTAAGGGTTGGCATCAACCTAAATTTGGCAATGTCGTTCTGTATCTGGTTAACTATCCCCCACACGCTTCGACCTTAGTTATGGGAGGTCCTCAAGTGCCTGATCCCAATAATCCTTTTGCCTATGGTATGCCACAAAACGTTCCACAACCTCCACCATTAACGTTAACATCATCCCCTCCTCTGAATTAACCTACAGTCAACATTGGGGGGCACCTCCTTTACCACATCACTTCCACCTCCTGGGACCACAAATCTACCATCTCAATAGCTTCACCAATCCAACATTCTGCCTCAATTACCACCACAAGGCACACCCCAGCTGAATGTTTTAGGTGGTACCCAACAACCCCCTTTACAAAACACTTCAATGCTACCTCCGCCATCTCATCCACAACAACCTTTGGCCTCTTCACAACAACCACCCTACCAATCACAAGGCAATCCATCTTGACCTATTGCTCAGACAATATCCCCCTTTCTCGCATCCATTTTGCGTCCGCAGGCTCAACCACAACACAATATCCCATCTTGGCCCATACAACATTTGACGTCACAACAACCTCCCAAACACTACTATTATCACAATCAACAACAGTTTCACCAACAACCACTTTATGTGACCTCCCAACAATCACGACAATACCTTCAACACCAATAAACTAATACACAACATCACATCCAAGCTCCTCAACAACCTACCCCACACTTTTATCAAACAAATCCATACTATACCCCACAACAATAGCCCTCGTATCAACAAAATCTTCCATCTTACTAGCAAGCCATATCATCATCCAATCATTCAAACCCATATTTCAACAATTCGACGCCCTTTTAGTAGGATCCTTTATCATCCTATCATCAATATCCCCCCAACCCGCCACCGGCTAGCTCGGATTTGTTGGAAATCAAAGCCTCACTTAAGAACCTTCAAGCTGGGGCTACCAAACAATCATTCAAATTTGAAGACATATTCCCATATCCATTTGATCCCTCCATCTCATTGATCCCGTTTCCTAAACATTTTGAGATACCAAAATTTTACAAATATAAGGGAAACAAAGACCCTAAGGCTCACTTGCAGGAGTTTTATTCCTAGTGTCAAGAAGTCATGTACAATGACAAATATCTCTTGCACTTTTTCCCACAAAGCCTAGCAAGCCACGCCTTAGATTGGTTCATGACTCTCGAAAAAGGGTCCATAGAAACTTTTGTAGACCTGTCAGAAAAGTTTGTATCCTACTTCTCTTTCAATTTGGAGAAGGATACCGACACCTTAGATCTCCTCAAAGAGAAACAACGTGATGGAGAAACCTTTACTAGCTACCTACAATGGTGGCATGCATTAGCAAGTCGAATGAAGACCCCTCTAAAAGAAAAAGACATGGTCACTCTTTTCGTGGAAAACTCTCATCCTGACATGGCCCATAATTTTAGGTTACATTGTGTCACCACCTTCGCGGAGATAGTAGAAAAAGGACCCATCCTGGAATGTGCCCTTATTGCCAAAGGACACATCAAAATACACAGTCATGATAAAGAAAGGTCATTTGGAGATAAACCATGATTCTGGAACAAGAACAAGAATGCGGTGAATGATGGTGTGATAGACACTAAACATGTCCAAGTGGCTAATGCATCCCAAAAACAACAACCATCTGTACCCAATGCCATATCTGTACCATAGGGGGCACCTTGTCCTCCTCAACAGTCAAACCAAAACAATCAGGGGAACACCAAACATCAATACACTCAATTAGAAGAACCTATGAGTGTTGTCTTTAATAAGTTGTTACAAATCAATTACCCCATCACATACCCTGTCACCAAGCCATTTAACGAGTCCAAACCCAAGCCAGCATGGTTTAAGGAAAATGAGTATTGTGAGTTCCATAAAATCAAGGGACACTCTTTGAAGAAGTGTCAGGGTTTGAAAAACTACGTTCAAGACCTCACTGATCGAGGTGATATCAAGGTTGACCCCAGCCAGACTTTGTCATCCAATGCTCAATTACAAATATATCAAAACGCCTTTCCGAACCATAATCAAGGCCCAAACACATCTAATAGTAATCCCCAAGGAAACAACACAAATAATGTGAGTTACAAGAATGTGCCCTTCAATTATGAAGGTGTTATTCATCACATTGAGCAGGTGGAACCCCGTGTATCCATGATACACGTTAAATCCAAAGACCCTCAATGTGCTGTTACTACATGACGAGCCTGCATCACCATCCCTGCAGCCTCTACACCCACCCAATCAACTCCTGTAAGCTCTCAGTACAACATCCTTGATCACTTAAGAGAGACCCCTACTCATATATCCATCCTGGATTTGCTTAAGTCTTCCCCGGTACATCAAGACATCCTTAATAGAGCCTTGCAGGAAACCCGTGTGCCAAATGAAATTAACCCCACGCAATTTCAAGCTTTCGTGGGACACTTGGCTTTGTCTCATCACCTACACTTTAGCCAAAATGATATGCCAAACATCGATGTCAATCATAATCGCCCCTTACATATTGAACTCGTGGTTGCCCTCAATTTGTGTACTTTGAAATTCATAAAATAGGTGGGGTATACTCAAGAAGACTTAAGTAACCGGATCATCACAATCAAAGCCTATGATAATGCAGAAAGAAATTCAAAAGGAATTATTAGTCTTCCTATCCAAGTGGGACCTGTGCTTCAGTATACTACCTGTCATGTCCTTGATCTGGACTTACCATATAATCTCCTCCTTGGCCGCCCATGGCTCCATGCTATGTAAGCAGTCCCCTCCACATACCATCAGTGCCTAAAATTCCCTATCAATGGACAAGAGGTCACTATCTACGCTGACCCCCAACCATTTGAATACTACCACACTTTGGAAGCGTCATTTCCCCATTTACATTATTGTCTTGGGGTTGAAATGGGGGCATCCCACTCATTGTCCGCTAATCCACCATCCACCGCGATAACCACTTCATCCTCCAGCATAGATCCTACAGTCACCAAAGTCCAGATCATTGATAAAGGGTGTGGTGAATACGAAATGCATACGGCTCTCAATGTAGCCACCATGCCACTGTCACCACACGAGTATGGTCAACCTTCGCATGCTACACAAAAGGAAGACAAGACTATCACCTTTAGTGGTAAAGACATCCGTACCACCACTTTCAGATCCCCAAGTGTTAAGATAGATGCACCAGAAGAGGACATAAGCCAATGGGTCTACCAAGAAGAACCCCAGCCATAAACTTCTCTATAGGAATATTTTCAGGAAAAGTACCCCTGACCAACAAATTTTGTGCAAAAACATAACTATCAAGGCAGAGGCCTAGATAAAGAAGAATAGGGGCAGTTGCAACCTATTGATACACCAAAGTTACCAAGAAACATAGGCATTGGGTATGACAAGAAACAAAAAATCCCTACAACATCATCTAATACTTCCAATAGTATCACCATGGATGATGGCTCATTGGAAGACATACCTGAGGAGGAATCCATCATACGTGCGTACGATGACGTCAATCACACTAACTTATCATCCATGTTTGAATGCCTATCCATCTGCACCATTAGCCTATCCCTTTGTCACCCTGAACTTATTGATTGGGACCTACATAATACCACACCTATCAATATGTCTACGGATACATATGTCAACCTTATGGGATTGGGGGAGGATGAACACTCCAGTCGCAAAAATAAGAATAAGAAAAGTAAAAAATGGTCATCTAGTGAAAACCTCCCTGAGGCACTTCCTGACCTTGAAAAAGCAAAAATAAAGGATGCATCTAATGGCGAAAACCTCGAAGAGGCACTAGATGATGGAGATGTTCATCTTCCCCTCGTAGGAACTCAGTTATCTACCCGATCATCCATTCTAATTGAAGAGACTCAAGAAGTTAATCTGGGTACTGCCAAAAATCCTAAAATCACCTATGTGGCTAAGTCACTCTCAGAACAGGAGTATCCAGTCATCATGCAGCTACTCTGAGAAGGAATCATCAACTTTGCTTGGTCATATTCAGACATGCCAGGTTTAGACCCTACCTTAGTAGTTCATCATCTAGACATTCGCCCAGATGCCAAGCCTATCAAACAAAAACTCCGCAAGATGCATCTGCAGGTCACATTGCTGGTCAAAAAGGAATTGGAAAAGTTACTAGAGGCAGGCTTTATTAGACCAATTAACTACTCTGAGTGGATCTCCAATATAGTACCAGTTGCCAAACCAAATGGAGACATTCGGGTCTGCACAGAATTCAGGGACCTTAACAAGGCCTACCCAAAAGATTACTTCCCTTTGCCTAACATTGACATGTTGGTCGATCTCACATCTGGACATGAGATGTTATCACTCATGGATGGCTTCTTTGGTTATAATAAAATTTGAATCGCACCTGAAGATCAACATAAGACCGCCTTCACAACACCTTGGGGTACTTTCTATTACAATGTTATGCCCTTTGGTCTCAAAAATGCAGGGGAAACATATCAAAGAGCAATGACGGTCATCTTCCATGACCTCATCCATATCATCATGGAGGATTATGTTGATGACTTGCTAGGAAAATCAAAAACACGAGCTGAACATCCTACTGTCTTGAAGCAGATCTTTGAACGGCTAGAACATTACAAGTTGTGGCTAAATCCAAAAAAGTGTGTCTTTGGGGTCACATCAGGAAAATTATTGGGTTTTATAGTCTCCTGAAGGGGTATAGAAGTTGATCCCACCAAGGTAAAAGCTATTCTGGACATGCCATCTCCACACAATCTAAAGCAGTTAAGAAGCCTCCAGGGGAAGATGCAGTCCATCCATCAGTTCATAGCCCAGCTAGTAGATAAATGTCAGCCATTCACCCATCTTTTGAAGAAAGATTCCACCTTTTGATGGACCCTGTAGTGTTAGAAGGGTTTCGATAAAATTAAGGAATATTTAGCTCATCCACCGATTTTGATGCCACCTATTCCAGGAAAACCCCTCTTGCTTTATATCTCTGCTACTTCAGTCGCACTGGGGGCATTATGGGCACAACATGATGAGTCATTCAAACATAGGGCAATCTACTACATTAGTCAAACACTAGTTGGCGATGAGTTAAATTACTCCCCCATGGAGAAAGCTTGCCTTGCGCTAGTTTTCAACACACAGAAACTCTGTCATTACATGCTCAACCATCCGGTCAAATTAATCGCTAACATTGATCCTCTGAAGTATTTGTTATCTAGAATCACTCTGACTGGCCGCAGGCCAAATGGGTCATGCTTCTAAGTGAATTTGACATAGAGTATGTAGAGCAAAAATCCATAAAAAGGCAGGTCATTACTGATCAATTAGCTGAAGCACCACTAGTAGATGCCTACTCACTAGATACTGAATTCCCAGATGAAGAAATCTACATAGTTACAGAAGCACCAGCTTGGACGTTATATTTCGATGGCTCATACACTCATAATAGATCTGGAGTAGGAATTTTATTAGTTACCCCTCAAGGTGACTACATCCCAAAATCATTCAGGATAGCATTCCCATGTACCAACAATATGGTAGAGTACGAAGCTCTCCTCATCGGCCTCAGAATTGCAAAACAGTGGCACATAACCCATTTGAAAGTCTTTGGTGATTCTTTGCTAGTCATTAGACAAGTTAATGATGAATTCCTCACGAAAGATGATAAACTGTTACCCTATAAATGCATGGTGGATGATGTCAAGAAATATTTCACTTACATACAATTCGACCAAATCCCTCAGGTACAGAACAAAGCGGCAGACGCAATGGCCACTATTGGTTCCCTAATTGACATGCCTAAAGACCAAATAGAATGTGAGTTTCTTATTGAACAACTTTTAATCCCCGCATATGATGTTCCTAAGACTGATATGGTGTGTGATATTGTAGGTCCCACCTCCCCTTGGTATCAAGACATACACTTATCTCTGTGATAATATCATACCCCCAACACTTACACACAACCAATGCAAATCCTTTATCCATCGTTCTTCCCGATACATCATTGTAGGTGATATGCTCTATCGACGCGGGTATGATGGAATCCTCCTTAGATGTCTGAATGAAACCAAGGCCCACATGGTACTAACGAAAGTACATAGTGGTATTTGTGGAGCTCACTCAAATGGTATGGCTCTAGCCAAAAGGATCCTACGAGCTGGATATTATTGGCCTACATTGGAACATGATGCTTGCAAATTTGTGAAGAAGTGCCTTCCATGCCAACAGCATGCAAATTTGATTCGTGCCCTAGCACAAGATCTTTAGCCCCTCCTAGCACTGTGGCCCTTTTCTCAATGGGGTTTCAACTTGATTGGCAAGATTTACCCACCATCATTTGATGGTCATACATTCATAATCACCAACACTGAATACTTCACTAAGTGGGTGGAAGCAATGCCCCTTTCACAGATCACTGGTACTCAGATTTCCAAATTCATCCTCTACCATATTCTCTGTAGATATGGTATCCTGTCCACCATCCTTTCTAATAACGAAAAACCTTTTAAAAACCAAGCCATGAAAAACTTTTGCGACACCTTCCATATCCAGCACCATTGGTCAATGCCTTATTACCCCTAGGGTAATGGTAAGGCAGAAGCAACCAACAAGACCCTTATCCATATCCTCAAAAAGGTTGTCAATAACACTAGACAAGATTGGCACCTTCATATTTATCTTGCTCTCTGGGCATACTGTACATCCATCCGCACCCCAACAGGCGCCACCCCCTATTCTTTAGTATATGGTGCTGAAGCCGTCTTACCAATTGAAGTTGAACTTCCATCACTAAAGATTTCTCTGAAGAATCTTATCAACGAAGAAGATGCTCGTGTTGCACGACTTGCACAACTAGAATTACTGGATGAATGAAGAATAAAAGCCTATGATCATCTGCAAGCATACCAAAATTGCCTCAAATGTAATTACAATAAGAAGGTTTGTCCTTGACAATTTCAGGTGGGCGAGCTTGTTCTTAAGGAAAACCAGCGCACTCAGCAAGACCAAGACAAGAAAGAAAAATTTGAGGCAAATTGGTTAGGACCCTATATCATAGTCGCTAAATATGGATCTGGGGCATACAGGTTGGCTACTCTTGAAGGAAATCCCCTTGACGAACCCATCAATACCCTCCATCTGAAGAGGTTCTACACCTAAGTCCACTTGGTAACTCCACCTAAAAAACCAAAAAAAATAAAAAAGTAACAAACAAAAAAAACAAAAATCCAAAAAAAATAGTAAAGAAAAATAAATCCATCTTATGGTGAAAACCACCTCTTGGTGGCACCTTGGATAAGTATGGATGGTGAAAACTTGGTCATAGGCATCATCCGTAGAGGGCTTAATCATTATCTACCTGAAATACTAGTTATTTTATGCTTTCATCTGCACTATCATCCTCACCCACCTCAGTGTAGGTCACTTGATATATATTGATTGAGCATTGGATGACCCATCTAGCCTATTCCCCATCCTGAGCTTTTCTGTATCCCACTTTGAGCTTGTGTCTTTCGTTCCCTTTGTCGGTCGGTCCATATCATCATGTAGGATCATCCATCGTGTCAGTATCCATCTAGATCTCATCCTTCTGCATCACTTGTCGAACTACGTTGCCCCTTTGCTATCACGTAGGCAAGGCTGATCATTCGATCTGCCCTCGGGGCATTTTTGGATCAACTTGTTTTGGTCCTCCATCAATTCGTCTTCACCAGTCCCCTTTCACTTTTATCCATGGTCTTTATATCGAACTACGTTGCCCCTACGCTTTCACATAGGCAAGGTTGGTCATCTGATCCTCCCCCGGGGCATTCATTTATGGTGTTTTGTGTCCTTCATCATCAGTCACCATTATCTTCTTTTCGCTTTATCCATGGTCTTTTTCCATGAACTACAAGGGCTTTGCACTTTCACGTAGGCAAGACTAATCTCTGATCGGCCCTCAAGCCCCTAGGTCTTTAGGGTGTCTCCCTTGTGTCGTGTAGTTAAGCTATGCCCTTATCTAGCTAGTTCTTAACAAACAAGACCCACTTGTATCAATAAATCCAATCAGTTTTGAATATCCTACATCATATCGATCTTCTCGCTTAGTATTCATCATAGGACTCAACAGGATGCATGCTTCCTAATAGACCTCATCAATCCCATCTATGACCTTGTCCCTATGGCAACAGACATTTGAAATTGATTGCGATCTTTTGATGCTTTTAGTTTTTGTTTATCATTTGAGCTCCCTATCATCACTTGTCAAGGCCACCATGATCCATCATATTATGGCGTGTTTTGATTGGTCCACATAGGGGCATATCTTGCTCTTTTGTTTGATTGTGTCTTCTTGGTTGTCCCACATAGTACCCACCAAGATCCCCAAGGTCTTGTGTTATGTTGGGGCATCCTTATGTGCTTGTGGTTATCTCAATACCTGACCCGACCAAAGTATTTCTTTGTGACTTTGGGGTGTTGGGATGGCCTTCTTGACTGTTGTGTTTGTTTCATGCATTAGACACTAATGTGCCTTGGTTCCACATACCTTGGTGTTGGATGTCTTATGCTATAGCAAAAATTAGTGCTCCGAAGATGGAAAATCATATTAGGATTGCATTTCATAATCATCACCATTGCATTACATTCATCCTATGATTTTGGTTGTGCAAATATTTCTCCTCCATCCCCTATTCTTCTCAGGATACTAAAAAGTTTTGATAGGTGCACACTCACACCATGTCCACATACATCTTCCACTATCACCTACGACCCTAAGAACACTTATAATGAAATACTTACATTTTAGATCCATACATTTACACACTATCTTAGGTTCACCCATAATATCGCCACCTGCAATGTCAAGTGTTAGGTCCACCATCAATACCGTTATAATACATCCATTACACCCTGCATATTAGTCAAACATGCACATAACCATCATAAGTATATAAAGCATAAACATTTGTCATGTCATCATAAGCATATCACCATCTATCTGACACATGTACATCATATAACATAGGCATTCATCATACATGGGAACAAAAATCACCACTCATTACACCCTGCATATTAGTTGCACATGCACATAACCATCATAAATATATAAAACATAAACATTTGTCATGTCATCATAAGTATATCACCATCTATCTTACACATGTACATCATATAACATAAGAATTCATCATACATAAGAACAAAAATCACCATACATTACATTCTGTATCGCCATCATACATAAAAATGTAAATATATAAAAACATTCATACATGTAACATCCACAAAAGTCATCATAAATAACTGCCATCATATGACCATCCACATATGCATCATACACATAAAACATGAGGTCAATAAAAGATATCATATATATAAATATACCACAGGTCCACAAGTACATCTCATAGTCAAGACTAACATATACTAATGCTGTCGATGTCATCACAATCTATGACCATCATATACAAAAATCATCCGATCTAATCACCAGCACAAGGTCCTGCATATATCCACTGCACCTTTGCACTATCCATCTACCCTGCACCTATAAAAAACATAGTATCCTATCATCTACCAAATGAACTCCCCACATCTGATCTCTGTGGAGAATCAGGTACTAATCCACTGCTTGGTGAAACCCCTGGTGAATCACTGTAACTGTGGGTCCATGTCCCCAATGATTGGGACGACGCTGGCCTCTGGGGTGTCTGCCGAGTATAACGGAATGTTTGTTGTGTTAGATCAGGAACCACATGATAATATACAACCATCCAAAATACTGCATATCTCATGTTCTCCTCTCACTCCGTAACCTGGACCCGAGTGAAATTCTGCTCTTGACGATACCTGTCTCGGTTCCTGGTAATGACTCTCCTCTCCTGCTCCCATGCCTCCTGAGCCAACCAGCTCTGTGCCAGCTCTTCCTGTAATCGGCCCCTCATCTCCTTTGTAGCCACTACATGTGCCACTACTGCATCTCTCTTTCTCTCCACAACCTGTATGTCTACTCCTGGCACCCCACCCTCACCCTGACCTGCTGCTGCATGGGCAATCGCGACATCCCTCTCCACTTGTAGAGTCTGTATTCGTATCTTTGCTGCATCTCTCTCCCTCTGAGCCACCTGTGCTCGAGCCACTGTTGCATCCCTATCCCTCTGAAGAGCCTGTGCCCTCAACTCTGCTGAATCCCACTCTCTCCGAAGAGTTGTTACCTCCGCTACTGCCTCATCTCTCCCTCTCTATAGTGACTATATCTCTGCCTCTGCCAATGCTCTCTCACTATGAACGTGCACCTGTGCTACATCCCTCTCCACCTCCATCGCCTGCACTTGCGCCTGTGCTACATCCCTCTCAGCCTGCATAATCCGTGCCTGCTCCACTGCCACAGCCTCCCTCTCCTGCATCAACCCCATCTCTCCAACTACCTACTCAAGGTAATGTAATCTATCTTGAAGCTCATCCCAGTCTCGCTGGAGTTCTCCCGACTGCTGACTAGTACATCCTATCCCTTGATCTACTCCCTGCTCTGTCCTCCCCTCTAGCTCCCCCTGGCCTATAAAACCATGACCTCTACCTACAATATGTCGTGGTCCTATGTCATACTGGTCAACTCACCCTGTATCCTTTGCACCTCTGACTGTGCCCTATCTCTCTCCTCCACCGCTCCCCCTAGCTCGAAAACCATGGCTTCATAATCTCTCAATGACTCCCGCTGTACTCTGGCTAGCTCGGCCTCAAGAGCCCTCACCCTCTGCTCTGCCATCTATACTCTCGCCTCTTCTCCTCTCGCCTGTACAATGGGATCCTCCGGTACATAAGGAACTAAAACTAATAACTCCACTGCCATAACATCCCCCTCCGTCACATCCCTATCTACATCCATCACATCCTCCTCTCCAACTGCCTGCTCTATCTCATCCTCCTCATCCACCTGATCTGTCTCATCCTCCCCACCTGCTGGCTCCTCCCTACCCCCTGCTCCTATCGCTCCTCACGGTCCTCCACAATCTGGAGAACTCAAAATCATCCCACCTCTCCCTATCTCTCAACCACAAATCGATGCCCTGTCGACCTCCTCTCCTCCTCTGGTGCTACTCTAACATCCTCATCCTCTCCGCTCTCCTGCTCCTGACGAGCCTCGTGACTCTCTAAAGTCAACCAAACTCACAACCGTTGTGGTTGACTATGTCATCCTACCACAAACTGTCTCTTCCCCTCCTCTGATGCATTCCTCACACCTACCACCTCCACATCCTCTACATCATCCACATCCATCATCTCCTCCACCCTCTGCCCTCCCTGGGCTCTCTGTAGCTGCCCCCTCCCCCGCTGCTGACCCTCTCTCCGATCTTGCCTTTGATGTCTCCTTTTCCTCCTCCCTGCTCTGCCTGTCTGCTTTCTCTCATCCCCCTCGGGCTCCTCCTGTCCCCCCTCGTCTACCACTGCCATAGCCTCTCATCGCTGCTGCACCCCTCGCCTCCTCTCCCTCCATAGTCTCTGCTCATCCTCTGGTCTAGCACCCGCTACCCTCAAAATAGGTTGAATAGGAGTAATCCTCTCCCATAACCTATTCTGGAACCACCTCCGATATCGCTCGGTCACCACTGGCACCTACTCTCCTCCTACCCTCCTTAGATAAGGCACCTGCCCTGCTTCCCTCCATGACGCCCTAGCTTTCGCTGGCACTATACAGCCTCCCTATGGTAGCTCTCTACTATACCACTGGAACAAGATAGGCACAGTCAAAATATCCTGTATCACTCCAAACTACCTCAACACTCTGTCTGGTCAATGAGACTCTATTATGCGCGGCAAAGTCCCAATAATAAAACATTTGCTCAAAAAGTAACCCTCCTGTCTCCTCGTATCCGTCCATCCCCTAAATTGACGTGACCTAAATGGCCGCCACTCTATGTCCCTTAGACACAGATTATCAAATGCTCTCCTCCACCCCTCCATCTCTCCCTGCATCTCATAGCACAAAATCCAACCTCTCTCCTCCCCATACTCCCATGCCATGGGCTCACAATCATCTACTGTACCTGCCCTCACCACTATCAGCCTCGTTACTGCAATATGCTCCCAAGCCTAAATCTGCAGCAGTGTCATATGTGTCAAACTTGATATCCTCCGGTAACAAATCTCATGCATATATCTATACAGCTGAGCCAATACACATGAACCCCATGAAAACGGCCCCCCTCGCCATTCGAAAATATGTCGGATCACCTCCATATGACGTAGGCTACATAAACATCTGCTCTGATCTGGCAACAGTATCCCACTAATCAGGCTACATAGGAACAATGGTAAGGCTGGGACCCCCATTGACAAACACTAGTCCAAATCCAACTGCCCCTTCACTAGGGGCAGCTCCACATGACCAAACAAAACCCTCATGGTCTCCTATAACTTTTCCCCTGTGGATACCACCTCGCTCACTAACTGGCCGGCTATCGATAGCCTCAAGATGCGCCACACATCCTCCAACGTCACGGTCATCTCTCATGTAGGGAAATGAAACATGGATGTCTCTGAGCTCCATCTCTCTATCAACACTGTCAGCATCGCCGGATGTGCTCTAACCACTGGAAACTGAACACAGTGACCTAAACCTGCATGATCCAACACTGTCTGATCCTCCCCATTCATCGCTGATATCGACACCGCTATCACCTTTGACCATCGCTCATGTGCTCGTATCCGTTCGAAACTCTGCACGCATGAAAACTTTCTCATTATTCCATTTTCTCATCTTTCTTTTTATCTTCATCCTTTCTCTTACCTCTTGCATTCTTTTTTCCTTTCCCCCATTGCTGGTTTTCATCTACGTCGGGCTCATTTTCCGACCGTCATTCCATTTCCAAAGTACCGTTGCCATAAGCCTTTGTTCTCGGCCATGGCTCGCTAGCCGGTGGCACCACCTCGGCCGGGCGGCTTACCGGTACTGGCTTACACCGCTTCTACTTCATAGCATACACCACGCCGGTGGCGTAGCGTCTGGCCAGCTGGCCGCGATCGCTGCTCAAGGTAACTACCTCGCCATATAAGTGGTTTCACGGCCAGCACGCTTCGCTGCAGAAGAAGTGATCGCCAATTGTGGTAATTAATTCGCTGCAGCAGGGCGGGATCGGGCTTCGCCAAGTGGGCGCCGCACCTTAATCAAGCCGAAGCGGTATCACATCGTATATGGAACTACCTCGGGCCGGGCAGTCGTAGGATCGCTTCAGCTGGCGGCACCGGCCGCCGGCAGTTAGGTGGCTTCACCGCCGGTGGTAACTACCGGGCAATTCTCCGGAGGTACCATCCTTTGGTTAGGCACTTCGCCTTCAGCCGTATGGCGCTTCTAAGCGGCTATGCCCCGTCCCAGATTTTTCCCCGATTTTCCACTAATTTTGACTTTTTTTTCTAATCTAATCCTGACCCATTCTTTTAATTTTCCTACTTAACAAAACCCATGTTTTCAACTTTTCAAAATCCATCGAATAACATGTAAAAAAATGCAAAAATTAAATGGGTTTTGTTATCACTCACATGTTGTCCGCCCGTGCCCCGTTGTATAATACACGCACCTGTCCGCCGGTGCACAATCGCTGTGTCATTGTCTGTCGGCATCATTCCTCCTCATTCCTTTCACTCCTCTACTCTCCTCCTCTCAACTGCTATAGTGAAAATGACTAAGGTAATTTTTAAAATTACCTTTTTAACCCCCTTCTTCCAAAAATGTATTTTTTACCTTTTATTTAACTTTTTCTTCCTCCAACTAATCCCTAACTTCCTGAGGCTGCCATTTGCAAACCGTGCGTCAGATCACCTCCGTTCAAAAACCAAAATTGCTTGGTTTTTTGAGCTCTATCCAATGGTGTCCTTATTTTCTTCCTATCGAGATGTCGTCTAGGGACCCCCTTTTCCTCCCCCAACCGCCCTCTCGAGGGGGCATACCCTCCTACCATTCCTCCATTCCTTCAGCTTGGTCATTGGGGCATCATTAACCTTTTCCATGCTAGGGGCATCACCATCTATTATTTCCTCCCTCATTTGCATTTTATTTTTCTTCGAAACACTGTTATCCTAACAATATTTCGAAGAGGGGCAAAATGTAGACATCTAAATTTAATCACTCCCATATGATTAAATTTACTCCCTTTTCGTCTATCATATTAAATATTAATTTATTAAATTAATATTACACCTTTTATCTCATATCTATAAAGTATTTAATTTAATCATTAAATGCTTTATCTTTCACCTTCTTCCTCTCTAAATTAAATAAATGCACCAATTTATTTAATTTAGTCATTTTTACCCTTTTGATTTAAAATCAATTTAAATTTTTTCATTTTCCCTCTCCTTGTCACATCCTCCATGATCTGTTCCTAATCGAATTAATTTAATTAATTCATGATTATGATGTGCATCCTCTTAATCAAAGATTATGTCACATCCTCCTACATTTTCCACTTGCCTCTAATCTTCCATTAATTAGTCTAATCCAATATTTGCACAACCTTAACCAAGGTCATTAGCCATATTTAGCACCACTTTTTAGCCAACCTTTGCATTTACCTCCTTTTAGCATTGACCCTCTTTCCCATGTGAATTTTTAATTCACATTTATTTATCCTAGATCCTAAGGCTTCTAGAACCTTGGACTTGTCACATCTTCCACATGTGACCAAGTCCCACCTTTTTGGAGCTCACCTTTTATCCTTTAGATTCTCCTAATTTTTAATTCACATTTATATTTTCAACCACCTCTCCTTTTCCCATGTAGATTTTTGAGGAATTCCAAAATTCCTCAAATGTCCCTTTCACTCCCACTTGGGGACAAGGAATCCCTTTTTGAGGAAATCTTCTCACTCCCCAAGATGCTTGGAAGGTACTTGTCCTTCCTCCACCTCATGTACCTTTTGGCCACCTCACTTACACCTCATCTCTCTTAGCCACTTCACCATCCACATGTCAAGATGTGAGGGCTTGTGAGTTCTCAACCACCATAGCCCTTCATCTTGACCTTGTTGGATGAATCTTCAACCTGAATCTCTAGAGAATTCAAATTCTCTTATAAATACCCCCTCCTCAAGGGAATTTTCAACACTTTCATTTTGGAGTAACCTTATGCTGCTAATTTACATTCTCAATCATTCACTATCATTTAGCCACCCACTTTGATCATCTTGCACATTCAATCTTGCATCTAGCTACATCAAAAGCCATCCAAGGAGCACACAAATCTATCAAAATCAAGAGCCAACCAAGGAGTTCTCAACAACAACGAAGGTATAAATCAATTTACATCTTATTTCATTTATTTTCCTTGTTTTATCACTCTTTAGGCTAATCTTGAAGTGTCCTTAGTATTTTATCACTCGTATTTTTAGTTATTTTGCATATTAGAGTAGGGTAAAATCTCAAGGTACACACACACACACACACACACATATATAAATATATATAAAGGTATATATGTGTGTGTGTGTAATACATATATATAAATATATGTATGTTAGAATAACCGATAACATACTAATATCAGGGTGATAATTAAGAACAACTATGAAGGTGGTAGTAATTCCTACCACGAATGTAATGGAAAATTTGAATTTGTGTAGTGGCAGGTGGCTAGGCCATACACACACACACATATATATACATATATATATATATATAAATATATGCATCATTGAATGCTTATTCAAATGTATATGTGTTGAATTCAAATGATAACCGATAGCATACTAATATTAGGTTGATAATTAAGAATGACTACAAAGGTGGCAATAATTCCTACCACAAATCTAATGGTGAAATTTGAATTTGTGTAGTGGAAGGTGGCTAGACCATAATGCGTCCACCTTGGGCATGCAAATAAAGACTGTGTTTCCATTTTAGAATAACACACAGGTAGTGGATGAAGGAAAAAAATCAAAGAAAAAGGTGGGTCGAAGGAAGGAAAAAGCATAGGAGTTCGAAGGAAAAATCCAAGGATAGCTTCATCAATTCAAATTTGAGGTAAATGTAAACCATTCAAATATATCTAAACTCATTTTATGTTCATTCTTTCCTTCTCTAATAACCGGTGATAAAAAACTATATTTTGTATATCATTGCTTATATTTTTTCTGTGAAGCCATAACCTTTGGCTGAATGACTTGGTGCCGACCTCTGTGGGTCACTCGTTTGCATTTGTGTATAAGATCATTCTTAGAATGCAATACGACTAGCTATATGAGCTAAGTCAAGCCTTGAGTGATAAGCTTAGGTTGTTCCTCCTTGATGTCACACTCTTAAGCATGCCATATGATGGTATTTGTTTACTATGCAACATACTTGTTTATATAAATATATCACTTTGATAAAATGTGGTAGGAATCGATTAAGGATTCCCTTAGTAGAGGGCTTGTAACCCAGTAGATTTCTTGTAAGATAGTTCACCCTTCTAGTGGATGTCGAGGCTCGTATGCTTCAAGAGTCAAACATAAAATTATGTTATATTTAAAATGATAAGCCTGTAGGGCTATTAGAATTAATATAATGATTATTTAAGTGATTTCTCCTTGCATATATGGGATTGAATATGATCTAGGGAAGTAATAGACCCCTCGGTATGTTGTATATTATTGTTTTCTATATCAAACCCTGATATTATTGGAAAGGGTTGTGTTCATTTTTTTTTCCTAAGCCTTGAATGAATGAAGGTTGTTTTGCTATGAAGCCGACCTCATTTGATGAGGACGGTGAATGAAAAAACCATGTAGAACATCCTTGCATGTATGATAATAGACAAAAATTTACATAGGAAGAAATTTCAATTATAACTAAGATGATTTTTAACTATTGCATGAGATGGTTAATAGCTTGATATCATGATTTATTGGTTATAATATTTTCTTTTGAATATGGTCATACTGTTCCTTATGCTTGACACAAAGTATATTTTCACTTCAATATTTTATGTTCCATGTGAAAGAGTTATATTGTTTCTTCTAAATGATAATGAATCATATGATTGTAAAAAGATAATTTCTTGTAAGAGCAGCTAGAGATTCTGTAATAGAGCAGTGATAATATTGTCTTTTTTCTTTCTTAAAAAAGAATTGTAGAATAGAGGATATGAGTGTTCAAATGATAAATGTGCATATGTGGGTAGAATTCTTATAATTGTATAGTAGGGATAGTACTTTTTCTGCTTAAGCCAAAAATGCACATAAGCAAATAACTAGTTTTGCAACTGTTAGAAGGAAAAAATAAATGTATGCTCAACAGTATGTATGAAACCGTAAGGCTTGTACTATTCATTTGACAATGAAAGGTCAATTGAATTCTATCAAAGTTCACAAATCTAAATTTATATATATATATATATATATTTTCTAGAATGTATGCACAAACTCAAACATAAGTAGGCACATATATGTGTATGCACATAGACTTTGTCTATGTACATACACATACTTTTGATATACCTTCTTTGTTTAGTACTTTATTTTAATGGAAAAATGCTTAAGATGTTAAGTAGAAATTAGAATTAAGAGAGAAGTCATTTTGAATATTGAAACAAAATAGTGATACCTTAATTGACTAGAGCATCTATGGGTAAGTTGTTGCTAGAGGGTAGATAGTTGTTTAGTAGAAATTTACTTCAAGGACGGGTGCTGAAATGGATTAGAGAGTATAGGTTTGATTTACCAAACCCTATTGTTTGCTTTTGTTGCAACACACTTTTATGCTTGGCTAAGCAATATTGTTCATTATGTATGCATGGATGAACTCTGTGATTTCACTCTCTCCCATTCCTAGCATAGATCTTGCACTTTATTTTTCTAGCATACAAGATAGAATTTGCACGTTGATATTGGGAACACACCAAATTCCACCTTGTAGGTTGTTCTCTTGCTAAAATCTTCATGTAGGGTCAAACATTCTTCAAGACAAAAGAATATTGGGGAAGTGTAAGCCTCGTGGTTGGGTGGTAAAGCACTTCAACCATGTTCTCATCCACCAGTGGAGGTGAGCTATGAAGAAGAATTCTTAATGTTCACTAGACTATTACAGTTTATGTTGTAACTTGATGTATCTATCATTTATGTACTTGATGAGAAATGTACCTTGAAGTGATATTATGGCCTTTAGTTCCAAAGTGAACATGATATTGTAATTTAAATTTTGAAGGGAATATAAGAATCTTTGAATCTTTTAAAAGGACATGTGTAGCTATAATTGGCCTTAGCCACTAGTTATGTCTCTTTAAAATTGGAGTATATTATTGTGTCATTTACAATAATAATTAAATAAGTAATAATTAGGAATAGGTTATTACATTTGGTATTAGAGCTTAGGGTTGATCTCTAGGCATTTTTGAGTCTATCATAGTTGACTAGGGTGTTGAACCTTGACCCAAAATTTCAAGTCCTGAGAATTGACCCCAACTTGAATTGAATGCAAGAATGGGAAGGTCAAAGATAAGATGAAGGAAAGGGAAAACTGTTAGAACCCCACACAAGAATGACATAAAGGAAGAAAACCCAAAGGAAAATGTTCCATTAGAAATTCCCAATGACGATGAAACTCTAACACAAGCCCTTACATGACTTGAGCTAGAGAGAGGCTTGAAGATTGAGGAAAAGTGAACACCTAAAATCAAAAAGCCTTATGCAATCTGGGATTGGCCTTTAGGGTGTGGATGCAATACAACCTTGTTGATGAAAGAGGAAAAGGAGGGATTATGTGCTCAACCATTCTCATTTTTAATATATAATGTAAAATTGGATGATGATCCAAAGGAATGTCCTATAACTAACATTGGGAAATCAAAATGATGTAGCCTAAAAGCATATTGTAAATAAGGGTCTATTGAATCACCCTAAATATAAATAAAATCTAAATATATTTTGGTGTGTTCAATGGAAGACTCTAGAATGTGTGTATCTTGCATGAATGTGTATGTCTTCTATATTAAGGGATGCATGCATATGAAAATTTTAAAATGTAATATAAGAACATTTATTTGTAGAACCTTGTGTTGAGATGTGATGAACGTGACTGTGTTGGAGGATAAGTGTGGGATATCATGGTGACCACTAGCCAAGATAGGGGTGGTAGTGGTTCTGATAATAAACCAAAAAAGAGGTTGGAAAAAATTATGGAGGTTCTAAACCAACAATATTCTCACATGGATCTTATTGAACAAGAATTTTAAATGACACACAAGAACTGGGAGATGGTGGTCCAAGGGTAGGTCTACAAGGGAAAATTGAGGAAGAGCTCGGGAAAGATCTCAAAAGAGTGGCACTGCCCAAGTTTGATGGCAAGGAAATTGAAACATGAGCTAAGGCTTGGGTTATAGAAATGGAAAAATACATTGGGCTTTGTAACCTATCTGAACATACTAAGGCAACATGGGCTACGTATCAACTCTCAGGTGAAGTAGTGACTTGGTGAGATAATCAAAAGTTAGAATGAAACTTACAACCTATTGAGATCACTTGGGGAATCTTCCTCCAGTATTTTAGGAAGAGATAGCTTCCATAGATTTTATTTGACAAGAAAATGATAGAATTTTAGAACTTAACCCAAGGAAATATGACTGTGATTCAGTATTGGGAAAACTTCATGAATTTGCTGAAATATGTGCCTCAGTATCAATGGGATGAACGGTTCCATATCTAAAAATTTATAATGGGACTCACACCTCACATAGGAGCAGAGGTGGATATACATGAGCCTCAGACCATGCATGAAGTCTTCCAAAAATCCACCAAACAAGAACAAAAGCTACAATAGTTGTCCAATCTTCGTAGTGATTCAAGTTCTAAGTCTCAGTATGGAAAGAAAAGATTTCATAAGGGGGAAAAGAGCCATTAGATTCATAACCTCAAGAGGGGAAGTGATTCATAGGAGAAGGGTGATGATGGTAATGGTGGAAGGAATAAGAGAGAAAATAAGGGTAAGACCAAGGATGACCATGCACAAAAAGGCATTAGAGAGGATAAGCGAGGAGGTCACAAAGGA
The DNA here is from genome assembly GCA_007258455.2 of Sequoia sempervirens. Lineage (NCBI taxonomy): Eukaryota > Viridiplantae > Streptophyta > Pinopsida > Cupressales > Cupressaceae > Sequoia > Sequoia sempervirens. The sequence continues at coordinate 171,944 of VDFB02253699.1, read as the reverse complement.
CCTTGTGATGGATGTTATACTTGTGGGGGTGATCATTATGCCTCAAATTTTTCTTAGTGGTCAAAGAACTAAAAGGAAGGAAGATATCAACAGACTCACCAAATCCACGCCGCAGTGGACAACAGGCATATGGTATATCAGGCTTTGCCAATTCAACTAACGAGTAAGCTCTATGGCCAAACTATCTCTATCTTAATTGATATTAGAGATACTAAATGTTTTGTAGATCCTAGAATAATATCGAAGATACCCAATAGACTGGGGTACATGGAAAACTCATGGATAGTCCAGTATGGAAATTGAGCAGAGTGGAGGGTAGATACCTGTCTTTTCTACAGTGGGTTAGAACTTCCAACCTTTCAAACCTAGGTCAACTTGTATGTGGCACCCTTAGGCTCATATGATGTGGTTTTGGGAATAAATTGGTTATTTGAGCATAGATTTTTACTGAATTGTGAGGATAAGGTGGTCAACTGTTTGGATGATCTTAGAAACCGAAGGGAGGTTTGTGAAATACAAAGATCCTTAAAGCTTAGAAAGATTTCTGCAATGCAGCTCAAGATGGCTCATCAAAAGGGATGTGCAATTTATGTAGTGCGTGTTAGTAATCTTGATAGCAATGAGCCATATTTAGATGACTATCCTTTTCTCAAGGAGTTTCAGGACGTATTCCCTGAGGAACTCATAGAATTGCCTCTGAAGTGGGAATTCAATTTTTCTATTGACTTAGTCCTAGGAGCTAAGCCTCAATCCAAGGCACCTTATCAAATTACCACTACAAAACTATATGATTTGAAGGTATAGCTAGTGGAATTGTTGGAAAAAGGACTCATAAGACCTAGTGTGTCTCCTTGGGGAGTGTCAGTAATTTTTGTGAAGAAGGATGGAACTTTGCGACTATGTATAGATTATCGAATGTTGAACAAGGTTACCATCAAGAACCAATATCCACTTCCGAGGATTGATGAATTGTTTGATCAAATGAAGGGAGAAACTATGTTCTCCGAAATTGCTCTTAGGTCAGGGTACCATCAGTTGAGGATTAAGGAAGAAGATATTCTAAAGACTACATTCTGAACTTGGTGGACATTATGAGTCCACCATGGTACCTTTTGGATTAACTAATGCACCAACAACCTTCATGAACCTTATGAATAGTGTGTTTGGGGACTACTTGGATGACTTTGTCTTGATATTCATTGATGACATATTAGTCTACTCAAAGACTGTTGAAGAGCATGATAGAAATTTGAGAATAGTGTTTCAACGATTGAGAGAAAGGAAAATCTTTGGTAAGCTATCCAAGTGTTCTTTCTATTAGAACCGAGAACACTAATTAGGACATATAATTTAAATTGTAGGAGTTTTTGTGGACCCCAAAAAGATCAAAGAAATAGTGGAATGGCCAGTGCCATAGAATGTGTTAGAAGTTTGTAGCTTCATGGAACTCGTAGGGTACTATAGGAAGTTTGTGCAAGGGTTCTCCCAGATTGCATCTCCTATCATCTCACTTGAAATGAAGGAACACAATTTTAATGGGCCAAGAAATGTGAGTAGGCATTCCAACTCCTAAAGTAGAGGCTCATGAAAACACCAATGCTAACTATCCTTGACCCTAATGGGAGATTCATGGTGATCGTGGATGCCTTTAGAGAGGGATTGGGAGTAGTGTTAATGCAAGACAGACAAGTGGCATATGAATCAATGAAACTCATTCAACACAAAGTGAACTATGCACCTCATGATTTGGAATTGGTAGCCATAGTTCATTCCTTACAAATGTGGAGGCATTATCTTTTGGAAAAACTATTTGAATTCAAGACAGATCACTTGGGGTTGAGATATATATTTACCCAACCAAACCATAATGCATGATAGAGATGGTGGCTATAATTCCTTAGTGAACACGACTTTGGAATTGAATACATAAAAGGGAAATAAAATAGAGTGGATGATGCTCTTAGTAGATGAAGACATATGACAACCATGATCTCAACAAGGTCTAATTTGAGGCAACAGTTAATTCAAAAACTGCCTAGGGATGAGCACTATGAAATAGTGAAGAATGCCCTAGAAAAAAATATTTTAGATCATCAGATTGATGGTTATGGGATCAAACTAGACAAAATTTTGAGGTACCAGAGGAGAATGTATATTCTAGACTTTAGAGAGCTGAGAAAGTTGGTTTTGGAAGAAGTTCATAATGGACCTTACTCAGGACACCCTGGTGTATCTAAGATGATCACAGAGTTGAAGACTATATATTTTTTGCCTAAACTCAAGAAGGATGTAGTGGAGTACATAACCAGATGCTTGGAGTTCCAATGAGTCAAGGCTGAGCATGCACACCCAACTGGGTTATTGTATCCCCATGACATACTTGAGTATAAATGGCAGGTGATCAATATAGACTTCATTTAGGGGTTGCCTTTGAGCAAGAATAAGCATGAAGTCATCTTGGTTGTGATTGATAAGTTGACCAAGGTTCTATTGATGGTCAATGTAACACAAAAATGTTAAAACAAAATATTTGTATTCTATTTCTCCTAAAAAAGATGAATAATCTAAAACTACCTATCTTCTAAGGTCTCTGTAGTTGGTTCTCAACTATGCTAGTGTCATTTAGTGGCCTATGCAATTGTAATGTTCAAGGGGAATGTTGGTAAAGGGATACAAACTGCATGGTATAAATTAATCTAATGTTTTGGTGGGTGTAAATAAACATCAAAAGATGGAACAAAGCTCAAGACAACAAAACATAAATGTAAATTTCCTTCAATTTAGACATACAAACTTCATAATGAGCATTCCTTTCAAACAACTAAAACCATAAAATGATACAATCCACAAAGTACTCTATACCATTGCATTCATTCATAGTGAAAATTCAAGACACTCAATCATTCATCATCACTAAACTCCAAAATCAGCAAGAACACATCACTAGCTCATCACTAAAATTCATAGATCAATAAACACAAAGAAATCTCATTAACATATAACTCAATGAAAACAACCTCATATTCAAAATATTCTATTGAATTTCAACAAATAAGAATCATTTATGCACAAAATTCACTGGCATACAAATGACTATTGTTCACCAATATTGCCATTAAAACTCATTCCGGAAATAACATAAACTATATTGAAACTTCTAAAAATATCTAAGTATCTTTGCATAAAAACTATAACAACTTATAATAACTATGGAAATTATCCTAAATTTCTCCTTAGGAAGCTAATATTTCTTCAATTACCCGACCTTTACAACATGGAGAGAAATTCTACATATAGACAAGTTTAACATTAATTTCTCTCATCAAAAATTGAGATCCATAAATCAAGGAGCAATTGGAGCTGCATAAGGTAACTATCCATTTTGATCTTTAGTTAATAGTTGATGACTTTGTATCAAAATATTGATGCAAGAGGGAGAAGGTTGAACTGCTAGGAATCCTCAGTTGAGCTTGTGTTATGATCCAAAAAAGTAGGAGAGAGCTACCTAGCTGAACGTATGATTTGATGCTTCATTCAAAAGGATATTCCATAACCACTTCACTCCTTTTTCTTTTGATCAAGTAAATATTCATCATAATTTTCCAATACTTGTTTAAGTATATTCATATATGGCCCATCTACCCAATTATCTTCAAATTTTATTCTTCTCAATTCAACAGAGGTGAATTTTTTCATATCATCCAACTTAGCAAGCTCCTTCCGAGTAATATTCACTACCTCTTTTATATCCATGAACCTATCAATTAATATATCATCACCATCATCTCCCTTCTGTATTGTCTCTTGGAATCTATTATCCCATTTGTTCCTTAGTTCATCAAGAGGGAAACCATCCTTCACAGGGACATCCTCATTTACAATCATGGCTACAATTGCCTCTAACTCCACAATTTGATCTACCAAATCTTTCCTAGCTTGTTGCATCTCATTCCTATGTGCAAAAATAAATGAAGACCTAAATTTGATAATTTTAATAGTTTTATGAATAAAATATTCATTGCCTTCTTCAAGGATGGATTGTTCTAGGAGTGTTTGTTGAGGAAACCTATTAATTTCTTTCAATTTCTTAACATGTTCCCTATACTCTTCCTCTTGCTTCCAAAGGGTTTCATCATTTGTAGTCATGTCATTGATTGATTCCCATGCACTTTCATGAGCCTTATGGATTTCAACAAGCAATTCCTCCACCTCTTGATTCAACCGATCAATCCATCTATCCAACATCCCTACTTTACTTCTCATTTCAACAAGGTCATCAACTTATTTCTTACTTAACAAAATTGGTGTCATAGGAGCAGCAAATTGTAGAGAAATAGGAGAGGATAGGTCCTTTAAGAACCTATGAAATTGTTCCAATTGAACTTTGAGCTCATCCTTTCTTTGTTTATCCTTTATCATTCTTGACTTAGTGGAAGATGCTAAAATATCAATCAGGCCCATTTGTTGGTTTCTTGTATGCCTTCCCAAGTTCATAGTGCCTAGTTGATAATCACTCAACTACATTTCTTGTTTGTCCTTGTTCACCATGGGAATGGCACATTCAACTACAATCTCTCCAACATCTATCAATTTGGTGGAATGAAGGACTCAAGCCTTTTTCTTGGGCCTCTCCTTCTCAATTTCTTTCATCATATCATCCTAGTTTAGGGGCTGGGGTTGGACTATCTATTTCTTCTCTAGGTTGAGCTTTAACCATGTTGGGGCAGCAGGAGGAGTAACCACTTGTTGTGAAGAAGAAGTGGTAGAAGAGAGGGGTTGCAGAAGTGTTACCTTAGATTGGGAATCAACCTCTTGTTTCTCCTTTTCTACCATTTCTTTAGTAAGCCTATCAGCTTTGGCTCTTTCTTTCTTCTTCCAATCTCCTCTCTTCCAACATTTCATCTCTTTTTTTTTCCAACTACTTAACCCTCTCCCACATTTTGGCTTCTTCTTGCTCTTTTTTGGCTTGTTCCTCTACCTCCTTCTTTAACAAGAGCTCTTCTTCATCTTTCTTTCTTTGAGCCTCCTTTACAGCCTTGGCCTTGGCCTCAAGGTCTTCCTTTTCTCTCCTCTACCAGGCCTTTTCCTCTTCAAGGTCATGAATCTTTTGTAGGAAGGCCAAATTTTCCCTCTCTACATTAGCTTTCCATTCATTTTCATGTTCTTGTTGCAGGAGGTCTTGTTTTTCCTTATGCTACCTTGCAAGCTCTTTAGTTTTTGCCCTAGCCTCCAATTCTTGTTGCTTTGCAAGTGTATCATCTTGTGCCTTAACATCAACCTCCTTCTTTGCATCCTCAAAAAGTTTCCACTGGTCTTTTGGAGTTAGGACATGGCTAGTTCCAACATCTTCAATATTCTCAGTAGATGCAATCACAAGAGGCTCATTATCTGATTGTGTGGCCTATAAATCAATGTCTATATCATGAATCTCAACCTCCTTTTGCTTACCTTTTTCAGCTTGCTCATGGAGGCTACCTATAGGTACGTCTCTAGTAGATTCCTTTGGGAGAGAAGGTTGAGATGAAGCTCCTCCTCCAACTATTGTAACCTCTACATCATGTGATTCATGGGTTTCTTGAGTAGGTACTCCCAGATCAACATCTCCTCCAGAGCTAGGAGGATAATACTCCAATTGTTCCTTAGGAGCTATCCTCCTCTTTGTTCTTTTATATCCTTGGGTACCTGTTGCTTTCCTCTTCTTTAAGGATTGAGATTCTAGCTCCTTTATCCTCATGACCACCCAATGGATGCTTCTATCCATCATTGTCTTGGAATTTTTTTTAATATCTATAGACTCCTGTTCATCCCAATTTATTAGGTCCAAGTTCTTGGTTCCTATATTCTTTGCTTCATACCTAGGGTCCAAAACTACACCATCATCTGATAGTGCATCAGGAATGCCTTCTTTTACCCTATGTTCAATCATTTGTGGGATGGTAAGCCTTTCATAGTTTCTTTTCCTAACATCATAGTCATCTTGCAAATCAATCCAAAAATCCTCTAACAAGTTATAATTTTTATCAAAAATGGTAGGAGCTAAGCCATTCATCTTATGCTTTGGGTCAAAAATTTTCTTGGTTGTATACAAACCCAACTTTAAATAACTTAACTCTTCACACACTATCTTTGTAGACAAATTGTGACCACAACAATATTCTCCCAATTTCATGGGAAATTTGTGGCATCCCACCTTGTGTTTGTTGGAAAATTTTGTATTGACTACTATAGCTTGATATATGAACTCCATAAGAACAATCCTATCACTGCAATATCTTGGTAGTCAATGAGGATGTCCATCAAAACCTGCCAACCTAAAATAAGAGAACTTGGGGTACTGGATGTACCAATGTCCCCATTTAACAATGAAAGCCATGGTCTCCCTACTCATCCTATATCCAACATCCCATGTCAACCAATTAATGCTAACATAATGAAATGCATCATTAAACCTTCTATAATGTAGTTTAGAAGTTTGTAGGGTCAGTTGATCATAATGCTCCCATGCCTTGTTTTGTCTAGGTGCATCCCCTAAAATTCCCACTGCATTCAATCCAGGGAATATGCCCATTCTTGCAATTGAATATATGACATAAGAGGTCATGAAGAACTTCTTTGTTTTCCCTACCTTAAGCATCTGCTTGTGCAAGTTATCTGATAAAATCATGCCCCAATCAAACTGTTTCCTACCATCCAAAATAGTTTCAATGAATGGAAACATCCATTCCTTAAAGTATGCGGAGTCTTTCTTTCCAAACACCATGGAAAGCATCATGATTAGGTCATCTATTTACTTCTTGAAGTCTGCCCTCTTGGGTTATTCAAGAACCTTGGTCAAGGAATTATTTTCAGTTCTCAACCACTTCTTATTCATTTGGGACCTATTAGATTCCTTGTCCTTGATGAATAACTACAATGCCTCTACTTTAGTCAATTGCTTGGGGTTCTTGGGGGTAGGTACATTAAACAAGAACCTCATCATCTACGGGGATAAATCAATGATCATATTCCCATGGAGGTCCATGCATTGTCTAGATGAAGGATTGTATGCCCTTGCTATTGTGAGTATGAGTTTTGGGCATTAGACTGATAGAGGGAAGAGTGTGACATGTGCCAACTTAGATTGGGCTATTCCAATAGTCCTCCCATTCACATCTTCTGAAAAAGTGTCTACAATCAACTCCTCACAATTGAATGGGCCCAGATTAGTGTCTGTAATTTCTTCCCACTTTGAATATAACTTGCTAGCTATAAGGGTGGCATCTTGGTGTTTATATCTCAAGGTGTAAGGAAATTGCTCCACCTTTATCTTCTTTGGTTTTACTCCCTTTGCACTTTTTGCAACTTTCCCTTCCTTCTATGAGACTTCCTCAGATGCTCTTGAAATTGTTTACTCTTGCAAGAAAAACTTGGATTAGACCAAAAAAAGGTATGAGAATCATCATTACAAGTGTTATCTTTTCATACTTCTCTATTCTTCCCTAGGTAACCCTCCATACTTAGTGAAACTTTAAACCTAGTGGGAGCAGGACTAGTAGAAAATTAGGAACCAGAGAGTTGAAACAAATAACACAATCAGAACTGGTACTAGGATCAGATCAGAAACCGAAACTCTCAAGGTTTCAAAACCTCACAATGTTTGATGACTCGATCCTACCAAGTTGGTGGGATAAAAATCAAAATCAAAACCCACTAGAAGCAGACTCATTTTCAGAACTGAAATCTTATGTGAAAGTTCATGGGGTGAGTTCGCTTCTAGCTCCGGTTCTACCATGAACTACCAGAGTTAAGTGGATTCTCTTCACATGCCAACACTAGTTTGGAACCAAGTTAAAAAAGAAGACACATGGAGGAAAAGATCAATCTTAACTCCACCTAGACAAATGAGACCGGTTTGAGTGAGTTAGGGAAATTACACAAAAAGGGCACAAAATGAAACCCTAATTCATATGACCTGTTGACTTACATTGAAACTAGGGAATTGAAAACCCTATGATGAAACCCATAAGACCAACAAGATATAAGATTAGAGGGGTCTAAGGAAAAATTCAAAATAGTTCCAAGCACCAGAACCCCTCAAAACCAAACCCTAATTGAAACTAGGGCACGATGAAATAGATCCACCACCGAAAATGGAAAAAAGGACAATAGACATACAAAAAAAACAAACGGGAAAAGGAAAAAGACAAAAAAAATGGAAGAGGAAACCAAACAAAACAAAAGAACAAAAGAAAACACACATGAAAGAATGGAAACACATGAAGATCCACAAGAAAATTCCTATGAACGTGTGAAGAACAACGAAGCAACAAAATAGGAAAACACAAAATAAAATGAGAGAAACCACCTAACTCAAAACGCGACCAGAAAAGGGGTGGAAAATTGACAGGGATCTTCTCACGAACACTCGCCATCAACCAAATCATGCTTCTCTTCGAGTTGTTTCAACTCTCACTTGTTAAAACACTTTGGATAATTGTAATGAGCCAAATAAACTTGATTAAGGTTTTAAAAATGGAAGATAGGCGGTTTTAGATTATTCATCTTTTTTAGGAGAAATAGAATATAAATATTTTGTTTTAACGTTGTTGTGTTACATTGACCATCAACAGGTTTCCCATTTCATTTTGAGAAACCTTAAGGATGGATCGTTGACCCTGGCAAGGAAATTGGTGCAAGAGATCTTTCATTTGCATGGAGTACCAGAGACTATCATTTTTGATAGAGACACATGAATGACCTAAAGGTTTTGGATGAAATTAACTGCAACACTAGGGACTAAATTGAATTTCAGTTAGGCATATTATCCTCATATAGATAGAAAAACAAAGAGGGTGAACTAGGTAGTCAAAGACGTCCTCTGAATGTATTGTATGGACCAATAGTATAGGTGGGAAGAATATTTTCCTTTGGTAGAGTTTTCTTATAATAAGTCTTATCATACCTCCTTAGGCATGACACCTTTTGAGGCCTTGTATGGGTGAGTGTTGTACCCCCATCAGTTGGGATAAAATGGAGGACAAGATCATAGTAGGGCCATAAATGCTTAAGGAAATGGAAGAGTAGATGCGGGACATCAAGAGCAGATTGAAAGAGGTGGAAGATTGACATAAGAGTTATGCCAAAAATAACTAAACTTAGAGGTAGTTTGCAATAGGGGACAAGGTTTTCTTGAGAGTCAAACCTTATAAAATCTCTATTGCTTTTGGAAAGTCTTCCAAGTTGGCCCCAAGATATGTGGAACCATTTGAAGTCCTCGAAGTGATTAACCCAGTTGCCTATAGACTAGCTCTACCACTTGCTCTAGCTCAACTTCATAATGTGTTTCATGTTTCTTTTCTTAAGCCATATCACCCTAATGTTTCTTGGAAATCTTTGCAGGTACAAGATCTAGGAGTGGTGCTAGTGGAGCCAATTAGAATCTTGGATAGGGGCAATGTTAAGTTATGAAACAAAGGAATCACACAATTTAAGGTCTAAAGGGACCAGTATTCTAAGGATAGTGCTACAAGGGAGGATGTAGAAGAAATAAAACTTTTCTTTCCACATTTGCTTTTTTGAAAGAGAAACTCAAAAATTGTGTTTGATATTTCTTTTGGGCTTGAGATACTATGATATTTCATGCTTTAGAATTTTGATGTTGAAATAGACATATATTTTAAAATGATGTTGAAATAGACATATATTTTAAAATGATGTTGAAATAGACATATGTTTGAGATGATGTTGAAATAGACATATATTTTGAAATTATGTTTAAATAGACATATATATCTTGAGATTTTGAAAGACATATGTTTGAGATGATGTTGAAATATACATATATTTTGAAATGATTTTGAAATAGACATATATTTCTTGTGATGTTGAAATAGACATATGTTTTGAAATGATGTTGAAACAAACATATATTTCATGTGATGTTGAAACAAACATAAATGAATTAGACATGATATGATGTCATTCATTTATACTTACCAAACATCAGGACAATGTCTCTTCCAAGAGGGGAAGGATGTTATAACCCAATTTTACTTCATATTTATTTAAATACGGAAATTGAATTATTGATGAAATTCAATTAAATATTAAATGGAGATTCTAGAATATTCGCATGTTGAATATGAGGAGTTGACTAATGTTGAATTTATGAAATCCTAAAAACTATTTATATATATATATGTCATCATGGATTGAACGTTACTGACCAATTTACAAGTATTTGTAGTAGCAGGGTGACAAGATGAAGGACGAGAACACAATTGAAGTAGGATTATTTATCTAGATCGAACGGTAAGCCAATTGGAATCTAGGTGCACACACCACAAAAGGGCATGATGATTTGCATTTTAATCAAATTGCATATGTATGAGAATGAGAATTTCTTGATTTGAACTTATTCTATGTTTGGAAATATATGGTTTGTAGATATAAAATTTTCCCATTTAAAATTTTTTGTTTGATGAAACAAAAATAAGACTTCTTTATATATATGTATAGAGATACTCAAATTTGAATTCAAGTTCTCTATTGAAAGTGATATTGTATGGAGCTTGTAAGCCATAAAAAATAATTACACATGGAAGTAAATATGTATATAAAATATAAACATATACACATACATATATACATGTATGTACATAAGACTCGAATACATAAATATATATAAATGTATATATGTGTGTATATAGAAGTGTAGAAAGCATGGTAAATGAGAATGGGAGTCATTTAAATAAACATAGAAATTAAAAAATATATATATATGTAAATATATGTATTTTTGAATGTTTATTCAAATGTATAGGTGTTGAATTCAAATGATAATTGATAGCATACTAATATTAGGTTGATAATTAAGAATGACTACGAAGGTGGCAGTATTGCCTGCCACAAATATAATGGTGAAATTTGAATTTGTTTAGTGGTCGCTGGCTAAGCCATAATGCATTCACCTTGGGCATGCAAATAAATATTGTCTTTCCATTTTATAATAACACATTGGCAGTGGGCAATAGAAAAAAATTAGAGAAAAAGGTGTGTCGAAGGAAAAACCGAAGGATTTTGAAGGAAAAATCCAGGGACCGTATAGCTTCATCAATTTTAATTTTAGGTAAATCTGAACCATGCGTATATATATAAAATTGTTTTATATATGTTATTTCCTTCTCTAATAACTAGTGATAACAAATTGTATTTTGTATATCACTGCTTACATTTTTTCTGTGAAGACATGGCCTTAGGTTGAATGGCTTGGTGTCAACCTCTGTGGGTCACTTGTTTGCATTTGTGTATAAGATCATTATTAGAATTCCATATGGATAGCTCTATGAGCTAAGTCGAGCCTTGAGTGATAGCTCAAGCGGTTCCTCCTTGAGGCCACACTCTTAAGCGTGCCATATGATGGCATTTATTTACTTTGCAATAGACTTGTTTATATAAATATATCACTTTGAATAAATTGTGGTAGGAATCAATTAAGGATTCCCTTAGTAGAGGGTTTGTAACCCTATAGATTTCTTGTAAGATGGTTCTCCATTCTAGTGGATGTCGAGGCTCGTATGCTTCAAGAGCTGAACATAAACTTATGTTATATTTAAAATGATAAGCCTGTAGGGCTATTAGAATTAATCTTATGACTATTTAAGTGATTTCTCCTTTGCATATATGGGATCGAATATGATCTAGGGAAGTAATAGACCCCTCAGTATGTTGTATACTCTTGTTTTCTATGTCAAACCCTGATATTATTGGAAAGGGTTGTGCTCATTTTTTTTCATAAGCCTTGAATGAATGAAGGATTTTTCACTATGAAGTTGACCCCATTTGATGAGGACGGTGAATGGAAAAACCAGGTATAACATTCTTGCATGTAGGGTAATAGACAAAAATGTACATAGGCATAAATTTTAATTATAACTAAGATGATTTTAACCATTGGGAGATGGTTAATAGCTTGATATCATGATTTATTGGGTAACAATATTTTCTTTTGAATATGGTCATATTGTTCCTTATGCTTGACATAGGGCAGATTTTTACTTCAATATTTTTTGTTCCATGTGAAAGAATCATACTATTTCTTCTAAATGATAGTGAATCATATGCTTGTAAAAATATCATTTCTTGTAAGAACAACTACAAATTCTATAACAGAGTAGTGATAATATTGTCTTTTTTCTTTCTTAAAACTGAATTGTAGAACAAAGGATATGATTTTTTTGTTGCAATTTTGTTCCATTTATGAGTGTTCAAATGATAAATGTACATATGTGGGAAGTATGCTTATAACTATATAGTAGGGAATTTTGTTGCTTAATCCAAGAATGTACATAAGAAAACAACTATTTTTTCAACTGTTAGAAGGAAACATTAAATGTATGCTCAACAATATGTATGAAATTGTAAGGCCTATACTATTCACTTGATAATGAAAGGTCAATAGAATACTATCAAAGTTCACAAATCTGAATTAATGTTTTTTTTTCTTAGAATGTATGCACAAACTCAAACATAAGTAGGCACATATATGTGTATTCACATAGACTTTGTTTATGTACATACACATACTTGCAACATACCTTCTTTTTTTAGTACTTTATTTTAATATAAAAATTCTTAAGATGTTAAGTAAATAATAGACTTAAGAGATAAGTCATTTGAATATTGAAATGGAATAGTGATACCTTAATTTACTAGAGAATCTATGGGTAAGTTTCTACTAGAGGGTAGATAGTTGTTTAGTAGAAAGTTACTTCCGAGACGAGTGCCACAATGGATCAGACAGTATAGGTTTGCTTTACCAGAATCTATAATTTTTTTTTTTGCAACAAACTTTTATACTTGGCCAAGAAATATTGTTCATTATGTATAAATGAATGAACTTTGTGATTTCACTCTCTGCAATTCCTAACATAGATCTTGCACTTTCTTTTTCTAGCATAGAAGATAGAATTTGCATGTTGATGTTAGAAATGCACTAGATTCTACCTTGTAGGTTGTTCTCTAGCTAAACTCTTCATGTAGGGTTGGGCATTCTTCAAGACGAAAGAATATCAGGGAAGCGTAAGCTTTGTGGTTGGGTGGTAAAGTGCTTCAACCATGTTCTCATCCACCACTGGAGGAGAGATACAAACAATAATTATTATTGTTCACTAGACTATTACAGTCTATGTTGTAACTTGATGTATCTATCATTTAAGTACTTGATGAGAAATATAACTTGAAATGATATTATGGCCTTTCGTGCCAAAGTGAACATGATATTGTAATTTGAATTTTGAAGAGAATATAAGAATCTTTGACTCGTTTAAAAGGACTTTTGTAGCTATAATTGACCTTAGCCACTAGTTATGCCTCTTTAAATTGGATTATATTCTTGTGTCATTTACAATGATAATTTAATAAGTAATAATTAGGAATAGGTTATTACATAGCCTTTTTCAACTGATCACTGAATTCTCTATACCTTTCCTTAAACGGTTTGATACACTCTCTTAAATTTTTGATGCATTCATTTGAGATTTTCCTTCTCATCTTCACTTTTGTCTAATTCTTCAAGGGAAACATTGATTTACTCAGATACAAAGTTTTCTTTTGGAGGAACAAGATAGTTTTTGTTAGCCATGTATTCAAATTCTGAGACCTTCCTCAAGTTGTAAGACTTCTTCAGAGGAACCAAGATCTGATACCAATTGTTGAATACATTGAATACTAAGAGGGGGGTGAATCAGTATTATGATAACACAATTAATTACTAACCATCCAATTATCAATCCACATCTAGCTACAAGAGTAAACCAAAATATAAAAGAGATCATAACATATTGACACCAAGACTTTTATGTGGAAAACCCAAAAGGGAAAAACCACGGTGAGGATTAGCTCACAATATATTATAATTGGTTATAAGATATTACAAGGATCACTACTAGGACACATTGTCCTTGAAAGGCTCACAACCTGAATACAAAAGATGGTTTATAGCCAAGATTAAAAAAGGTATGGATCATTTCCAATTGATGAACTGAGTAAATACACCTTCAATGTGTAGAGATCAGTCTCAGATAGGCTCTGGAATATGAAAAATTCTACTTTGATCGCAGACATACAACACTATTAAAACCTTTACACTATCACACTTGTCACATTATTGCATACCACACTATTCCTTTTTCTATATCCATAACCTTATGTACTTCATCTACATCACTTACATATATATACATAGCTTCATCTTTATACATCAATTAGTTTAGACTAATTGAGTGCAAAAATCAAAAATATTTATTGGCTTAAATCAAAAGTCCTTTTGGTGCATTCAAAAAATCATAACAAACATTAATTAGGTCGGCCCAGGCCTAATGAAGAACACTTTAAACATTTATAAGATAAATAGTTCTTAACCCTGTTGGCCAAAAGAATGTTGATCTTCTGTCACTTGGATAACTCAACCAGATCACACAAACTTGCTGAAAAATTGTTTATAGTTGTACCTGACACTCCTGAGCAACATATAAAAAACTCATAGAATTTCCTTTTATTGAGAGGATTTCCAAATCAAAATACTAGATTAGTGTAGACATACAACTTACTCAGTCAGTTACCAATCAGTGTTGGAAGCAATGACAACAAACCCCGAGGTCACCTTCTTTATTCTTCTAATAGATTCTTAAGAACAACCAAGAGCATGGATTGAAACACATAATGGTTTTTATTTCCCTATGATAGGTTCATCACTCTTTACAATTTGGACCAAAAAAATTAAATATCTCATTCTTCATCATCCCAATTGGAACAATTCCATGTGAAGCTTGGTTACCCATGGCTACACTCCATGGATGCCATCTCATTAGTAGTGCATAAATGCTTAAATTTTCCATTTGGAAATGATATATTTACTATGCACCATAGTGGCTTTAATCCTACGTCTTCTTGTGGGAATTTCTCATTGGATCTCTTTTGGCCAAAACCTATAGAACCTATTAAGCCTTGTGAGGACTTATTTTTCAAATCTTATCAAAAATTTAAGGCAAAGCACATAGAAAAATTATCCCTTAGCAACATGCCTCAACCCATGATTAAGTCTCCTATCATTGATAAAACCATGATTGGACCAAAAGCTCTTCCAAGTAACCAAGACCAACCCATGATAAATCCTTCACCTATCTCCTACAAAATAGCAAGGGATAAAAAAAGTCCTATTATACCTCCTAGGATCAAACAAGTTTACAAAGTTAAAGAGAAAGTGGTTGAACAACCTCCCATGGTTCCTTCCATTCCTCCCTTGCAAGAAGAAAAGAAACCTATGATTGATAAACCCACTCCTACACAATCACAACTTGAAAATCATACAAAGAGAAACAAAAATGATAAAGAGCATAGGTGTAGACATCGTGCTATTGATCATAAACTAAAAGAAGAAAATAAAACATAAAATAACGATCAAACACCAATTGAAATAAATCATAATGACCCTCCACCTTCTTCGCAACAAAAACAACAAGAAATATCTATGGAAATTGTTGCTAGGCCTCCTATTATGATTAACTTGGATGATGATGATGAAATTGCTAAAATTAATGAGAAAGTTCATAATGAGTTGAATTTATTATTTTCCTCTTCCATGAGCTTAGATGATAACAACTGTGATGGTCCTCCTATAAAGAGCGACTCACCACATGTTGAACTTGGTGATGCTCCTAGTACAACACTTGTCCCTTTGGATAGTTGTCTACCTTCTGTATATGACGAACAAGATTGGGATGTGGATGACCTATTATAGGTTGACTTGCATGTGTCATAGTAGTCTTCTCTTTGTGTTCTTTTTTATTGCATGTGCATAATGTGATCCCCTGTACAATGCTACTTGATGTGCCTTTATATGTTTGTGATCCTACTTTGGATGAACCTTGTCACTCAATGATCCAGGAGGATCTAGCAACCTCAAAAAAAAAATATCATAGTCTCAAAATCTCTTAGAACTAACATAATTGGATAGAACTCGTTGACACAATCTTGACACAACTTGAATGGGACCAGAATGAGTCCATATGCATAAGTTATGTTCAATCAAAGGTGCAGTCAAATAGGTGAATCAAGTGTTCAAAAAGGTGAAAAATTGATTGTCTCTGATCCAAGAAAAAATGACACCAAGTCGTAGTGCTCGTCATGTTGATTCTAGAACTATCTTCATTTTTGAAAAAGGAATTCGTATGAGAAAAATAGAGCTAGTCAAAGTTTTAGTCAAATTGATGATGTCAGCATGTGACATGGCAATTGACTGGATGGTGACGCGGAAATTGTAGGTGATGTGGCAAAAATATCAAAAAAATTCACATACCATACTTTATTTATGAAAATGAAGTGTGGAGGCTTATTTTATCTCACAAAAATCCATCAGATTTTGTGGGATCCCAACCGGATTTGGTGGGATCCAAATCTCCTAAAAATCAGCAAAATAACTCATAAGAAAAAAACAAAACCTCCTAAAATAACATTAAATTGTTATTTTAATTTTAAACTAAACCCCCTAAACTTAAATAGCCCGTGAATATAATAAGACAAGGGCTTAAAAAACAAATTCCAAATGTTTTATTAAGGGGTTGTTTATTGTTTTATTTTTAATGGGGAAGTTATTGTTTTTTTATAAATGGGTTAGTGTTTTTTTTGTATGGCTTATAATTATAAAAGCAAAGGATGGGGTTAATTTGTTAATTTATTTATTATGGTGGTTTTTAACCCCATATAAAAATTTATGTATAAAAGGAGGTGATGTGATAGAGTTTTTATGCATTTTGTGGAGAAATAATTTGGATGTTTTTGAGAGAAAATTTTATACTCTTTTGAGGAATTTTTGGGAGAGAAATTACAATGTGTTGTTACACCAAGAATTGTAAAATTATAAAGAGAGAGATTGTGAATGATTTAAGCTTGGATATTGTAAGAAGGCTATTGAAGCTTGGCGATATCAATAAAGCGGTCCAACATTGAGAAGCAGACCCAGAGACGTAGCTCAAATTGAGTGAACTCCATTATCAAGTGTGATCTCTCTATTTCTTCTTTGTCTCATTATTCTTTCAGTATTTTGATTCTTTGAGCTTTCTTAGCTTATGTCTCTAGAATCTGGATAGAGTATAAGTGAAATTTATTTGTCATAATTTTAACAGTTAAGATACATAATCATGCATTACTATTGGATCGGGAATTAAATCTGTAATTGGATTAAGTTTTGGAAAACTTTAACATCCTAGTTTACAGATCAAGTTGGTATCAGAGCAGTTTAACAGGAAAATTGCAAGTGGTGAATGTTATCTAGGTTGAAACTGAAACAAGGAGAAGGTGCACTTACAGAGTTCAACCCAGAGATTGGAAAATGAAGGACTTTTCCACAATTAGAGATGGCAGCTGAACAAAGTTCTATAGAGCTCAAAGAGAAAGCTTTCCAAAAAGCTTTTCTGGAAATGAAGTCAATGGTGGAAGTTCTTTTCCAAGAGAGGCAAGAATGATAGAAGAGAAAGGAAGACAAGAAAAGAAAGGAGGAAAATGAAACTACTTCGAAAGAAGACAAAGGTAAAGGAGTAGGAGGTGATGGTGACCCTCCTGAAACTCCATCCCCATCCTCTTCATCTTCTTCATCGTCTTCTTCTTCATCTAACTCTTCTAAAAGGAAACAAGTTATACAAACACTTTTGTTAAAACTGAATGTTAAATTTGAGTTGCCTATGTATAATGGTGAATTAGATGCAAAAAAATTGGATAATTGGCTTAAGTAGATTGAAGTATATGGCAAGATTCAACAAATCTTGGATGATTCTTCCAAAATCCAGCTAGCTACCCTTAGAATGGGAGGCACTGCATTGGTTTGGTGGGAGAGTAAGATTCAAGATGATCTTGCTACAAATGGTAAAATCATTTCATCTTGGTATGAATTTACTTCTACTTTAAAGAAATAGTTTTATCCTTTGGGTTATATGCAACAAGCTATTATGGACTGGAAAAATCTTAGACAGGGTAAAGGAAAAACTATGCAAGAGTATACACAGGTGTTTAGGAAGAAAGCACTCACTCTGGGAATTCCTCTTTATACACAAGAAAATTTATTAAAGTATATAGGTGGTTTGCATTCACATTTGATACATACAATCTTGATGTTTAATCCATCTAACTTTGATGAAGTGTGTGTACAAGCAACCCATATTGAAGCAAGTGGAAGGAACATAAGTTTCAGTTCAAAGAAGGAATTTTTTCCTCCAACTGAAGGAAATCAAAAGGGAAAGGAGAAGAAATTAGCCACTGTGAAGAAAGAGGAAGGTGAAAATCCTACTTGTTCACATTGTAGAAGAATGGGCACATAGATGCAAAGTGTTGGAAATTGCATCCAGAATTGAAGCCAAAGTGGTTTAAGGATTGTAAAGGAAAGAAAAAGGCCACAACTATCATTTAGGATCTTGGATCAGATTCTGATGATGAAACAAAGATAATAGTTTTTGGTTTGAAAGGTAAAGCTTTTGTTGGTAATGATTCTACCACTGATGTTTCATGTGCTTCTACTTCTAAAATTCATGTTGTTCTTGAAGATAGTAAGAGATGTGAGTTGTTTCATATAAGGGTGATTTCTAAGAATACTAAGATTGATACATTAATAGATAGTGGGTCCCAAGTTAATCTAATTTCAGAAGAAGTTGTTAAACAATTGGGATTGAAAACAAAGCCACATAAGAAACCTTATCCATTAGGCTAGATGTGCAATGATAACAAATTGCGAGTAACAAGGCAATGCAATTTAAGACTTGCAATAACATCTAAGTTTATAGATGAGGTTGAATTTGATGTGGTTCCACTTGATATTTGTGGGATTGTGTTGGGTAGCCTGTACTTATATGATAGAAAAGAAATCTTCTATAGGGAACATAATCAATATCATTTATTTAAGGAAGGAATTGAATACATTGTGCATTCTCATCCAATTAAGACTAATAAATCTTTTGTGACAATGGGACAATGGAAAAGTGTAGTTAATGCAAGCAATAATTTGGCACTTATGTCTGTACCACAAGAAGTGTCATTACCTAAGGTTGTTCTAGTTATGAAAGACAAGCATGATGTTGGTACATTCTTTTTCTCATCCACAAATTTAGTTTTTTTTATTCATCCTTCTACTTTTTAGTAGTGTATGGTTGGTAGCGGCAACACTGAATGTGGATGTGTATATGGATAATGTACTTAACAATATCGGTGCATATTTTATTATTGTTGTGATGATTTAGATGCACAGGTTCCAAGAAGGAAGGATAGATGATACTGGGCAAGTGAGGAAAAAATGCCCACTTAAATTGTAAATAAAAGTAGACCTTTTGGAGGTCCAAAAGCTTCTCAATGGGGAGGAATGATCTAGGAGGACTCAAAAAAAAAATATCACAGTCTCAAAATCTCTCAGAACCGACATCATTGGATAGAGCTCACTGACACAATCTTTACGCAACTTGAATGGGCCCAAAAGGAGTCCATATGCAGAAGTTATGTTTAATCAAAGGTGCAATCAAATAGGCAAATCAAGTGTTCAAAAAAGTGAAAAATTGATTGTCTCCAATCCAAGAAAAAATGACACCAAGTCGTAGTGCTTGTCATGTTGATTCCAGAACTATCTTCGGTTTTGAAAACAGAGTCCGTATGAGAAAAATAGAGCCAATCAAAGTTTTAGTCAAATTGATGATGTCAGCATGTGACATGGCAATTGACTAGATGGTGATGTGGAAATTGCAGGTAATGTGGCAAAAATATCAAAAAAATTCACATACCATACTTTATTTATGAAAATAAAGTGTGGAGGCTTATTTTATCTCACAAAAATCCATTGGATTTTGTGGGATCCCAACCAGATTTGGTGGGATCCAAATCTCCTAAAAAATCAATGAAATAACTCATAAGAAAAAAAAAAACCTCCTAAAATAACATTAAATTGTTATTTTAATTTTAAACTAAACCCCCTAAACTTAAATAGCCCGTGAATATAATAAGACAAGGGCTTAAAAAACAAATTCCAAATGTTTTATTAAGGGGTTGTTTATTGTTTTATTTTTAATGGGGAAGTTATTGATTTTTTATAAATGGGTTAGTGTTTTTTTTGTAAGGCTTATAATTATAAAAGCCAAAGGACGGGGTTAATTTGTTATTTTATTTATTATGGTGGTTTTTAACCCCATATGAAAAATTTATGTATAAAAGGAGGTGATGTGATAGAGTTTTTATGCATTTTGTGGAGAAATAATTTGGATGTTTTTGAGAGAAAATTTTATACTCTTTTGAGGAATTTTTGGGAGAGAAATTACAAGGTGTTGTTACACCAAGAATTGTAAAATTATAAAGAGAGAGATTGTGAGTGATTTAAGCTTGGCGATATCAATAAAGCGGTCCAACGTTGAGAAGCAGACCCGGAGACATAGCTCAAATTGAGTGAACTCCGTTATCAAGTGTGATCTCTCTATTTCTTCTTTGTCTCATTATTCTTTTAGTATTTTGATTCTTTGAGTTTTCTTAGCTTATGTCTCTAGAAGCTGGATAGAGTATAAGTGAAATTTATTTGTCATAATTTTAACGGTTAAGATACATAATCATGCATTACTGTTAGATCAGGAATTAAATCTATAATTGGATTAAGTTTTGGAAAACTTTAACATCCTAGTTTATAGATCACTCTGTTGGTGCAAGGATACAAAGGAAGTGAATCCATTGTGACATTATTCTATTTGTATCTATATTTTTCCATCTACCATAATCATATGTCTTGTATTTTCCTTTTGGGGATGACACAAGGGATCAAGACATTTAGGTCTCTTCCATGTTGACCCAAAATATTCCCCTTTTTTTTCTCTCTATGTATCATTCTTCCTTTGTTCTCATTGTTCTTTAGGGAATGGTGATAGTTCTGAGCTCAATTATATCACTCCAACAATGAAAACCATTGACTCCAAATACATGGATCCCTTATGTGTTATCTTAGGATTGCATATGGGGGGAAACCCTCCTTTCATGATATAGCTCTATCTTGGAAACATATGTTTTACATGGGGATTTCTAAATAAAGCTCTCATGTATTGGAATTTATCATATCTACTTTAAAGTAATTGCTCACAACAAAGTGTTTAGAAATTTCTTTAAAGTGAGGACATACACGTCCTCCTCACTCATTGTTTTCTTGAAAGTGTGGTCTTCTTACTTCACATGATGTGTCTTCTTGGTGGTGTCATTGGATTCGATGTCCTTCAAGATTGTGACCTTTCTTAGTATATGACATTCCTCTTAGTGGTGATGCTACAATTTGCATTCCCTAAGTTGTGAATCTTTTATCCTCGATCAATCCTCTATTGGAGACATTAAGCACAATGTTCCATAAGGTGAGACCTTTCATGAACTAAGAAAAACCCCTTTGAATGTCCTATTGCATGTATCAAGGCCACCAAGCATAAAACAACTTGCTTTCCAATGAATCCTTTATGTTTTTTAAGGCCACCAAGCATAACACAACTTGCTTACTAGTGAAGCCTTTTTCATGAGTGCCTAACATAACAATACTTGCTATTCTTATGACCAATTTTGTGGTGTTTTATGAAATTTATTAGGAGGTATAAATTTGGTATGGTTAGTCAAATGGGAGCCTATACTTGGAACAACTTCCCATTAGCCACTTTTTGGGGCTCACCTAGTGTACAAAAAATTTCACTAGCCCATGTGAGCATATTTTGTTTGTATAGTGGACAATGAGTTTCCACTTGTAAATATTTTTGGACAAACAGTTAAGGCTTGACCCACCCCTCCTCCCCTCTCTCTCCCTCTTCTCTTCTCATTAATTTTGACATTGTATTCTTGTGTATCTTGTCTTGCTATTGCATATTTAACATAGGCATGTGTCTCTTTGTTCCTTTGTTGGTTTTTCGTAAGATCTTAGATCTTGGGGGCTTGATCACCCTCATTTACCTTTGTTGTCTTATATTTCCAATAGTTGCACAATTAGACGTCTCTTGATGCTTGTTTGACTACTTTAGTGTGATTTTATGCAAGCTGATCCTCTCACTAAAGTGGGGGCTAAATGTAGTGTCAAAAAATGTATTCCTTTACATTTTCACACTATGTTTGGGTCCCTTAATTAATTTGAATTAATTAAGCCTCTAATTGGCCCTATTATGCATGTACAAGCCAAATTAATTTCAATTTATGAAAGGAGAATATGATTTAATTAAGACAATTATTATTTTTAAAACCCCAAAATGAATAGGTCCTGGAAATTTAGGATAGGACCCATTCACTCTTGGGAGAATGGGTCCCCTTTAAGATCACAAATAAAATTTTAAACATGTTTTTGGTGGCATCTTAAGGTCCTACATTCACATTTTAAGTGTCGGTTTGTAATGTTTTATTTTTGGGAAATTAGAAAATTACCTATAAATACAAGGTCTTTTATGAATTCAAATCTATCTAGCAAGAGGTGAACTTTACAAGAGCTAAGATTATTGTCAAAGGTGTTCAGGAGAAGATTTCTCAAGAATTTGTTGCAACATTCAATATCTCAAGCATCATGCATGTTTTTGGAGCTAACATTGTGATGTAGGTTTCAAGAATTCAAGTCAAGATTCAAGCATCAAGATAAAAATTTAATCAAGCCATGCCATGCAATATAAAGAACTTGGAGAGATCTACTAAGTTGCAATCCTTCAAGGGTTTGGTGAGTTGCAATATATAAAGTTTTCATTCATCATTCCTTTCATGTTTCATTGTTTCAATTCAATTTTTAATTACCAAAATGGGGTTTAACTAAGGAAAAACCTCATTCACCAAAAATAAACAATTTTTCCCTCTTGTGTGTTTTGTAGATCTTAGGTTGAAGAAGGATTGAAGATCTATCAAAAGAGAAAAATTGGAAAAGTTGTCAAATTTGTCATCAAGCCACAAAAACTCACCTTCAAAATTTATTTGTGAATTTTTGACTGTGAAACCCAGTGGAATCAGAAGTGTAGACATAGGACTAGAGGATGTGAAAGCAATTTTTCAACCCCTATAGCAAGACACATTTTCCCTTGGGTGAATGAGTCCTAGGAAGACACTCAACACAACCTTTTTGTGACATGTGCATAAAATCAAGCCCTTCTCAAATCTACAATTTCTTTCTGGATTCTATTAGATTAAGGTTTAATTTAGTGATTTCATGTGTTACATTACATAATTACATTCATTGAATATTTTTCATTCATCTCCTAAAAGTGGTGTTTCAGCTAATTTACCCTATCCTAGGTCATAAGGAAAACAACAAGATCTCCACCAAGGTTGACTCACCTAAGGGCTGAAAGTCAATCTTGACCTAGTGGATCTCTTTTTCCTAATGAAATAGGGAAGATATGTGCACCATACCCCCTTTTTTAATCATTATTCATTGCACCCTCTATTTTTCTATGTTTTAGATTATATCCACTAAACCCATACATAAAGGAAAATATTGTTTGTCTGCTAATGAATCTAGTATTTGGTCAATGAATGGAAGGGGAAAGTGGTCTTTCCTAGTTACTGCATTCAACTCATGGTAGTCTACACACTCTCTCCATTTCCCTTATTTCTTACATACAATCACTAGTGGAGAAACATATTGACTATCAAAGATTGGATAGATGAATCCTACATCTATCAACTTCTGTAATTTTGCTTTGACTATGTCATAAAATATAGAGTTCATTCTCCTTTTAGGTTTCCTAACTTGTTTATAACCTTCATTGATGTAAATCTGATGCATGCATAGGTTTGGTTCTATTCCTATCATATCATGGTACTACCATGGAAATACAACTACATGTGCTTACACAACACTTAACAGTGAAATCTATTGTGCAACAATCAATTGGTTGTTTACATTTAATGTCTTGTTTACCATAATCTCTAAATTTAAGGATGATGTTTGGATATATGAAATGTCAAGACCACCTATATTTGGAATACAATTATGTGGCAATAAGGTGTAGAAAATTTGATAAATGGCTCAAATGTATTGACAAGAGTTATGTTCTACAAGGGGCCTTGCATACATGTTAGATAGTCATGTTGTCATGAATCCCTACCATAATTGTTCTACATGATGTTTTCAATCAATTAATCTTCATCTTAGTTTTCTAAAAAAGGACTGTGCTCAATAGTCATTAGAGTTTGCAATGAGTATTGGCCTTCCTCATCTAGGGAAGACCTTATAGTTTGCTCCAAATCTGCATTTGGTTGGGTAGGTAGATAAAGGACTAGTTTCTTGGTTACATTTCCATGGGTGATCATGTTAATAAACTTGCAACCTATAAAGGCATCTACAATTTCCAACCAAGGTCTCCCTAAGATGAGGGGATAGATTGTAAGATTAGCTTTAGGATGCAATACCATACAATCCACAAGGTACTCCCATGAGTCTAATATTATTACCAAGTCTTCCATGATTCCCTCAAGCTTGATTGTAGACCTATCTACTAACTACGTAAAAGATGGAAAATTTAGGGCCTCTCTAATATCTAATTAACTTGGTGATATAGGTAGACACACAATTCAAATGGTGGATTCGTAATTGAATAGTTCATCTTTCATGAGAGGCTTCATTTAATTATCAACTGGGGGCTTGTAAGCTTTTGGAAATGCTGGCACTATATGAATTCATGGATTCTAAACATATTTTATATCAATAGAGTTTATGTGATTACACATGTACAAAAAAATGTAAAAGCTAGAAAAAGAAATGAAATGTTAATTTGTAAAACAATAGAAATAAACATAAGTTGCTACTTTATTCTACAAGTACCTATCACACAAGACTACAACTATTAAATTCTAAAACTGAATTGTAACTAATTATTCCAAAGGATGCAACAAACATTAAGCTACAAAATTCAATTCAACTACATAACCACATTCATGAATTCCACATGCATGTAACTGGAAACTATCTTAACTAAATTGAATCAGTGTATTAATTAATCTAATAATGGGAAATATAATGGATAACAATACCTCAAGTGGCCCTTACTTGTGTTGTTGATTCCATATAAGATATCAAATACTTACTACTTAATCAAAAAATCATGATATTGAGCTAAATCCTTTATTGCATGAGAACTCTGAAATCTTACATACAATTTGAGAAGAATCTACTAAATATTTCTCATTCAATAATACATATCTACTGTTGCAATTGATAACAAAAAAATTAATAGCGATCAAAAACTACTGACAATGATTAACTATCAACTAGTAATTGGTAACTAGATTTACTTCTTAACAACAAATCCCACTATATAGGGTCTATGAGGAGTCATATCCTTTAGGATTGAAAATAGAATCATAATGTATCCATCCACTCTCCCTCAAAGATAGGGAGATGACTTAGTATTAAAACATGAAACCATAATTAAAAAGTAGAATAAGAGAAAGTAAATTAGAACTTTGTCCCTAATGGTTAATGCCATGGCAGAGACATGTTTCATGGGGAATGTCACATCATGGGTTAGTCCTACTCATATTATACTTCTTCTCCTTGTAGTAGTCTTATTCAGAGGATAATAATGTGTTGTGGTGACTAATGGTTGACCATTCAATGGTCACCTTTGTTCTCCTCTAGAACTATCATGATTTAACCATTCTGACCTCTCCTCTGCAACTATCTATGGTCCTTATGCTATGGGCTATAAATCTAGTTGTTTTGAGTTTAGTCCTTCTAGCTGCAAAATGTTAGGTCCAACCCTAAGGAATACACATCATTAACAAACATAATTTAAGTATAGAATCATACTAAATCTCATGAACATTCATGCATTCACACATACAAATGTCAACATATCATATATGTATTTCCACATACTTAAGTCTTGTTTAAAGTGCATGAAAGGTATAAAAGATTTATGAAGTCCTAGGAATGTTTGTAAAACTTGGTAGATGAAATGATAAAAGCATAAAATAATAAAGGACAACTAGCAATTAATTAAGCCCATTAGTCTGGACTAGAATCAAGAAGATGTGCAGGAGAAGTCTAAAGTGAGAAGAGATCTTGTTGTTTCTGGAAAAGGGATTGTTATCAACAATCCTAGAAGAAATGGCAAGGTGATGGTCATTCCCAACAAAACCCTATAGTAATCTAAGGACATGCTAAAGGAGCATGATTTATTTGTGAAGTAGGGAGGGGGTGGTTGCTTTGAAGAGAAAATGGTGGATTGGTAGAGAGACCAATAGAGCAAAGAGGTATGTATCAAATTTTTGGCTTGTAATTTTTATTTTGTTGATATTCCCAAAGCTAAAATTGAAGAAAAGCATCATGTTTGAAAAACTCCTATAAATGAATGAAATAGGGTTTTACATTAAGGAATGAGAACCAAATTTCAATCCCCACAAACATGAATTAGATATAATGAAAGTATGGGTAAATCTGCACAACCTGCCCCTACAATATTGGGATGAGGTCTTAATCCTAATAGGGAATGAATTGTGAACTTATATTGGGGTGGATAAAACCCTACTTCATGGAGAAATGAAGACCCAAGTGATAATCCATGTAGAAATTAGCTCGGATAGTTCATGCTTGGATGAGTTAGAAATTATCATGGAGGAGGGCAAGTGGTACCAAGAAATAGAATGGGATTTCACAGCTAGCAAGATCCCCACCTTCACAAAGCTCGAATCCATGAATAGGACAAAAAATACTAATGAAGGTTGTTGTGCTGATACAAGAAGTAGATATGTGAATAGCGAGGCAACTCCATATTGGCTGGGGAAAGCCATGGTTAGGAGACAAAGTTGGCTGCCCATCAAGAGTATGGTGTAAATGAGATTGCAAAGGAAGAATCTTTGGCTTCAACAAAGAATGTATAAGGGGTTTTAGGATGGTCTCTAACCCATAAGAAGAAGAGAGGACTAGGGAGGAAATCATGGGTTTGGAGAAAATTATCGAAGTTGGTTGTGAACTAATGAGCTATGCAACTCTAGTAGAAGAAGAAGCATCAAATTCAGGTGTGGGAGATGATGATAGTAGTAGCTTGGAGGATCAAGCTCTAAAGGATAGTGACCCTCTAGAAGAAGGTGAGGCACATGATTTTGAAGAGAAGATATATTTTCCAAAAGTTAATGTAGATCCCCTAGCCACCTCATTGACTCAGGGGAAAATGAGATTAAAATCAAGGAATAAGGCTAGGAAGTCACCAGACTGCATGGAAGGAAGGATAAAGGGAAAGTTTTCAAACATAGAAAAGAGAGCTATAGATAGTGATGTAAAAGGTTATCAAAAACTCTCAACAATTCTAAGATCAGTGAAGGGTGGTACCCTTCTCGGGAGTACTAAGGATCATATTATGGAATGTTAGGGGCTTAAACACCTCTAAAAAAACATCTTTTAAGGAGCAACATGGAGACATCAAAGGTTGATGTCCTCATGATCCAGGAGATGAAATTAAGAAATGTAGGTTAGAAATATTCAAGAAGAAATGCAAAATGTAGAACATCAAGAAAGTGGAAGCTGCAAGTGCTTATGAGGGCCTACTTATGATTTGGAGGCCCCGAGTAGTCTATCTAGAAAGATAGTGGAAAATAGTAATTGGTTAGCCTATAAGGTGAGAATTTATCATCAAATTTGGTCTTCACATTAATATATCTATATATGGCCCCTCAAGATGATCAAAAAGAGGGAATTATGGTAAGATTTTAGTGTTTTTTGTAGTAGTGTATCCCCTGAGTGTTACATTTTAGGGGTGATTTCAATGCAATCCTGCATAATGAGGATAAAATGGGGGGTATGCAAGCAAACTACCAATCCAAAGTGGATTTTGAGAATTTTGTAAGGGGAAATGATCTGTTTGAAGTTTAAATGTCAAATTAAAAATACACGTGGACGAATACAAGGTCGGGTTTTATCCATATTATAGAAAAATTGGATAGATTTTTGTTTAAAGTAGATTTGGGATCTTTTTCATTCACCCTTGAAGGTAGTATTTTACCCCAATCAGGGTCAGATCACTATCCCATCAAATTGGAAATAATGGGTGAAAAGAGACCCATGAGGTGTTCCTTTAAATTTAAAAACATGTGGCTCTAGGATCTAAATCTTCTAAGGATGATTGACATTTGGTGGAATGGGTAGAAAATCAGAGGTACCAAGATGTTTGGTGTAGTATCAAAGCCAAAAAATCTCAAGAAAAAATTAAAGGAATGGAACATTACCCATTTCAAAAAAAAATTGAATCCAAATGTAGGCTAGAGGAAGTTTTATGAATGCTAAATGAAGCAGTATTATCTTTAGGAATGGATACTAAAGGGTTCATAAAGGAAAAGGAGTTGCTCAAGAAATATGAGGATGTGCAGCTGAAAGAGGAAGTGTACTGGTGATAGAAATCTAGAGAGATTTGGATGCCAGAAGGGGATAAGAATACTAAATATTTCCATAACAACATTAAGGCCCAAAGAGAAGTCAATAGAATCATAAGTCTATGGGGAGCTAATGGCTCAATTTTTGAGTCCCCTAAGGGTATTTCTAGTGAAGTAGTCACTTATTTTGAAGATCTATTAAATAACATAGGAGGATCAAGGCTTGTATCACAAAATAAACTCTTAGATGTTATTCCACGGTTGGTTGGTGAAGGGAAGAACAAGATGCTGATGAGTGAATTTATGAAAAAATAAATCAAGGTTGCAGCCTTCTAGCTTCATCTAGATAAAACACCTAGATCAGATGGGTTTCCAACTCATTTTTTTAAAAATGTTGGAGCACCATGGGTAGTGAAGTGGTTGCTAGAATAGAGGACTCAAGGAGCTCGGGAGTGGCCCTAAAGGAGATGAATAACACCCTCATTGATTTGATTCATAAAAAGGAGAAGCCATCATTATTATATGAGTTTAGACCCACAACCCTCTACAACACTTTATATAAAACTATGTTGAAATTAGCAGCAAACAAATTGAAAAAATTATCCAAAGATAATTTCTAAGGAGCAATCAGGGTTTGTACTTGAGAAGTCAATTTTTGAGGGGGTCATCATTGCACATGAAGCCTTTCATTCTATTCAAAGAACCAAAATTTAGAGTATGATACTAAAACTGGATATCAAAAAAGTATATGGTTGGGTGGATTAGAGGTTCTCATGTAGGGTGTTGCTTGCCTTTGAGTTTGATAAAAATTGGGTAAATTAGGTTTTCAATTGTATTACTAGTCCCATATTTTCAATTATTGTGAACAAAACTCTTGAAGGTTTCTTTGAGGCATCTGAAGGAATTAGAAATGGAGATCCTCTCTCACCTTTTTTGTTTATCATCATGACTGAGGCTCTAAGAAGGGAAATTAGTGCAACAAAAAAAATTAGGAGGCTAGAGGAATTCAAATAACAAGTAATGTGCCCATTGTGACCCATCAAAAATTTGCAGATGATACTATGATTTTTGGGGAAATAAAATGCTATGAATATTGTAAGCTAAAGGAAATTATGGATCTCTATTTAGAGGATTATGGCCAAGAGGCAAGTGAAGTAAAATCAGAAGTTTTTTTTTCATACTTCCCCATGCCAAAAGCAAGAGATTCTTAGAGTACTAAAATTTAGGAAAGGCCAATTACCATTCAAATACCTTGGCTTTCCTTTAGAAAAAGGAGTGGGAAATGACAAGTTATGGGACCCCTTGGTAAAAAAAAGTAAATAGTTAGATGTGAAATAGCCCCATATCCCTCTACAACACTTTATATAAAATTATGGTGAAATTAGCAACAAACAAATTGAAAAAAAATATCCAAAGATAATTTCTAAGGAACAATCAAGGTTTGTACCTAAGAAGTCAATTTTGGAGGGGGTTATCATTGCACAGGAATCCTTTCATTCTATTCAATGAACCAAAATTTAGAGTATGATACTAAAACTGGATATCAAAAAAGTATATGGTTGGGTGGATTAGAGGTTCTCGTGTAGGGTGTTGCTTTCCTTTTAGTTTGATAAAAAAATGGGTAAATTAGGTTTTTAATTGTATTGCTAGTCCCATATTTTCAATTATTGTGAACAACACTCTTGAAGGTTTCTTTGAGGCATTTGAAGGAATTAGAAATGGAGATCCTCTCTCACCTTTTTTGTTTATCATCATGGTCAAGGCTCTAAGAAGGGAAATTAGTGCAAAAACAAACATTAGGAAGCTAGAGGGAATTCAAATAACGAGTAATGTGCCCATTGTGACCCATCAACAATTTGCAGATGATACTATGATTTTTGGGGAAACAAAATGCTATGAATATCATAAGCTGAAGGAAATTATGGATCTCTATTCAAAGGCTTCTGGCCAAGAGGCAAGTGAAGTAAAATCATAAGTATTTTTTTCATACTTCCCCATGCAAAGAGCAAGAGATTCTTAGAGTACTAAAATTTAGGAAAGGCCAATTACCATTCACATACCTTGGCTTTCCTTTAGCAAAAGGAGTGGGAAATGACAAGTTATGGGATCCCTTGGTAAAAAAAGTAAATAGTTAGATGTCATCATAGAAGGGGTGGTGGCTGATAGGTCAAGAGAATAACTTATTTTTTGTTGTTTTATGCATATCTTGAGATACTTTTAGATAAAAAAATTTAGAAAAGACTCCTACATTATATTATCCTTTCATATCCATTATATGGACTTGAACTTAAAATATGATGATGGAATTATGATTATAATATATTAGTATTGAATGATTTGTATGAAGATATGTATAGAATGATGATGGAATGCTATGATTTAATTATGATATTTATCTTTGTGTACATGTTTTTTAGAACTAACTTGTTTGCAACTAAAGAGGAACTGAGACATACAACAGTTGTAGGATGAACCCATAGCAAAAGGAATGACTAGAAAACAAGGCAAGGAAGCTCCATATTAGACTGAACGTGATGGTTTTTGATTAAAGGCACTCAATGAAAGTTGAACATGGAATTATTATAACCAGTTAATAAATGTTGAAGAAGAGGTCTCCTTCACTTATGGGATTTTGACAATTTTTTGTATGTTCACATGCAATTCTATTGTGGCAAATTCTTAGTCCTATTTGAATTCTTTTTCTTTTTCAATTATAGGTTGAATAAGTTAGTCTTAACTCTATGCTCTAAATATCTGGGAGTGGAGTTAATAATTTTAGTTAGTTATTTCTTTGAATAATATTCCCTTAGCTTGTATATAGTTGTTGGTTGAATCTGTCGAGGAGTTAGTTGGTTTTCTATTTTATGTTATTAGTTACTCTTAGTCTCAAGACATGAAGAATATCCAAAATGATTGAGTATGATCTGTAAAAATATCTCTTGTAATATTTCATGAATTTGTAATGAATGGAGTTAATTTCATGGAATGCATAGAATCTATTAGCTATATTTAGGTTCAATTTGAGTGAGAACAACCACTTGAGAAAGCCACTCAAGGTACTGTTCCTCACTTCATCTTCATTTTTTGTTTAATTAGTTGCTCTTAGTTTATTACTTATCATGAATTTTATGCAAGTAATTGGAATCTCATATCCTACTTATTGTCAATGAATGCTTAGGAATATGCATGTAATGGTTAACCAATAGTAATTCAAAGGATATTTTAGTTGAGTCATTAGTTTATATTATTTTTTAGTTGGTACAGTCAAGTTTAATTAGTAACAGTTCATTTACAGTCTAAGATGTAGGTACCCATAGCCACTAGTTTTGGTTGTCTTTTATTGTTTTGCAATTCTATGAATTTACAAGTAGTAAAATAGCTTGATTAGTGTATTTTAAGTAGTTCTAAGTCCTTAAAGTCATATATAATGCTACACCATCATAAGATAATGAGCCTTGGGTTGAAAATTTAATGTAGTCTTGAGCAATGTTGAGTGGATTGTTTAGTTAGTTAAACCTCTGAATTGAGTAGGTTCTACCAAGTTTACAAGGAATTAGCATAGACTCTACATTTTTGGCACCATTTCTAGGGATGGTGCTATCTTCATAGACTTTTTTTTACAACTTTCATAGTTAATTTCCCTTTCTAGCATTAGGACTGTTAGATATAATATTTTTCCAATGATAGAGATACACTAACATTGTGCATGATTGCTACATTATAAAAGCCATATTTCATGTATGCAAAGGCATAGATACCCCTTGGGTATATTCCTTCACTTAACACGCTAGGAAGCTATAGCATAAATTGGTGAATCTAGCAGTCAAAGCGAAGGTAATACTGAAGAAGAAATTTCCTTATCGCCAACATCTAGCACACATTTAGAAGGAACATACCACACCATGGGTGATGTAGTAGATGATGATATTGAATGACCAACATTTTAGTCCCCCATCACTGACTAGCAAAGGGCTACACAACTGAAGAATATTCCTCCAACCTTACTAGTCTTTTATGGGTTAATGAATGAGGAACCAGATACATTTATGTTTTAATTTTATGTCCTATATAGAAGTTATGATTATACTTTTGATGCTCATAGGCTCAAACTCTTCCCTATAACTCTAAAGGATGCATCCCTAAGGTGGTTCATGGGATTGGGTAAGGATGTTGTTCTTGATTGGGACACTATGAAGACACTATTTCTAGAGAAGTATTAGGACTATTGTAGGGAACCTGATAGAAGGAAGGATAATTTTTTCATAATGTTACAAAAAGATGATGAGCCTTTGGAAGATTATGTGGAGAGATTTCAATTTCATTTGAAGAAAAACCCACAAAACAAGTTGTCAGAAGAGTCCCTCAAGTTAGTCTTTTTGAGGGGAGTTAATGATGACTACATGGATGCCTTGAACTTCATTGGATAAGGAGATATTTTATAGATACCATTTCAAGATATTTTTAAGGTCTAGAAGAATTATTCCAGGACCTTTACTAAAAGGCCAAGAGGAGATAAGACATATACAATTGGTAAATTGTCTACCGGGGTTTAAAAAATAGAGCTAAGAAATCTATTATCCAACATGAAAGAGGATATCATCAGTCATTTGACAACCTAGTTGGATACTCTCCACATTAAGAAGAAGTAGGAGGAAGTTGAGGCTATGCTCACTGAATACTGTCCAAGCAGAAAGAGAAAGAAAAATTGTAAATGTAAAAGAGTGGCAAGTATCTAGCAAGATAAAGTTGAGATGATGGTCAAATATTTTATATAGCATAAAGGAGGCCATGGAAAAAAAGGATAGGTATTCCACAAGATCCCCTTAAATTTAATTCATCATTTCCTATTGGGAATGAAATATTTTCTGCTTGGAACTCTCAACCCTAGCAAGCAAATCAAAACTAGAGGCATAACCCTCAACAATGGCCACAAGCTCAACCAAATTGGAACCAACAGCCAAACCCTTGGCCAAAACAAAATTTTAGGGTTCTTCTTACAATCCACAGTGGCCAACCCAACAGAATCAATGACCTCCTTAATGGTAGAAAGACCAATAATGACAGTACCAAAATATAAACTATTAGTAGCCTATGCTCCCTCCTCCACCATAACAACAATATTTATGGCCTCCATCAAATCCTACAAATCAGCCACCCAAGAAACTAAAAATACCTTCCCAACCTACATCTAATCCTAACACTAAGCCTATTCAATGAGCTTATACTAACAAAACTATGCAATACCCCACTTATGGGGTAGAGGTGAGTGATGTCCACCTCAGATCAGGGAAACAATTGGTTGGACCTTCATCCCCTCAAATTATAGAGATGGAGGATGAGGAACCTACAGTTGAATCTTTAGACAAATCACCTTTAAAACTTGAGTCAAATCAGGTACACCAAACTACTTCAAGTACAAATCCATCTTTTCTTGAATGCCTAGCTATCCAAAAGCATCAAACATAAGTTGAAAAATCTTATAGGTCAACTAAAAGATGTGAGCATCAAGATTCCACTTATCCAAACTATCAAAGACATTCCTATTTATACCAAAACTGTTAGGTATTTATGTCTTAAGAAACTAGGTAGGAAAAGAAAGGATCCTCATATAGTTCATGTCTTGGGAAACCTTGAAGATATCATGTTAGGGAACAATACTGTCCCTAGTATATTGACCTTGGTAGTCCAGTAGTGGATGTGAAGATCAATGGAACCCTTATTAAGAATACTTTGATAGATTTGGGGGCAACAATCAATGTCATGACAAAAGAAACAATGCAGTTACTTTAGTTAGTCAACCTCAAGCCCACACAAATTGTTTTTATAGTTAGATAATAGGTCCATAGTTAAACCTGAGGGAATTATTGAAGACTTAGTGATTGTATTAAATTATTGGGAATATCTTGTTGACTTTATAGTGTTACAACCAAAAGTTAATCTTGTAGGTTACCCACTCATCCTAGGTAGGTCTTGGTTAGCTACAACTGATGCATTTATAGGTTGTAGGTCTAGAAAAATGATAATATCTAATTGGAAATTCACTAAGAACTTGGTTCTTTATCCACTGGCCCAACCATATGATGACCTTGAGCAAACTATTTGGCTCAATTCGAATGAGTAAGATAACTATTATTTACAGACAATAATGACCATAGAGCGCAACCCCTTATTGGATGACCTTGATGAAGATGAGCTCATTGCTCACATAATTCAAAATGACTTGGTAGGAGCCCATAGCAACAAGACTGCCTCATATGCCTACAAGACCCCTTGCAAATTATCATACCCACTAATTCTATAGAGGAAATATCTTAGATATTTCATTCATTACGACTCCAACAATGTCTACCCATAATACCAAGTTTGGATCTCTCATCTATTCAAGAGTCATCCAAGGAATTATAAATTATGCTAGGAAGAAAGTTAAACATCAATAATGCCTTGAAAGAAGATCAACAAAACTCTAAGTAAACAGTGCAGCAGGCATACTTAGTAGCATATGCATGGGATTACCATGATATTGGAGGCATAGATACTAATTTATGTATGCACAATATTTATATTAATG
This sequence comes from Sequoia sempervirens, assembly GCA_007258455.2. NCBI lineage: Eukaryota > Viridiplantae > Streptophyta > Pinopsida > Cupressales > Cupressaceae > Sequoia > Sequoia sempervirens. The sequence goes on along the minus strand of VDFB02253699.1, from coordinate 137,020 downwards.
ATGGCTATAGACCCATTCAGAACCACAAAGACGTATGAATCCTACCTTGAGAGATAGTGAAAGAAGAGCTACAAAAGCCCCTTGGTGCAGGTTTTATCTACCCAATATCAGATAGTGAATGGGTCTCACATTTGGTAATTGTTCCAAAGAAAGGTGGTAAATGGAGAGTTTATGTAGACTATAGGGAATTGAATACAACCACTAGGAAAGACCACTTTCCTCTGCCCTTCATAGATTAAGGACTTGATTCTCTAGCTGGGAAGAAATACTTTTCTTTTCTTGATGGCTTCAATGGTTATAACCAGATCAAAATTGCTCCAGAGGATTAAGACAAGAATACATTCACATTTCCTTGGGGGACTTATTCTTACTCTGTTATGTCTTTTGGCTTATGCAATGCTCCAAATACTTTTCAAAGAGTAATACTCAACATATTTTCTTATTATGCACATGATTGCATGGAGATATACATGGATGATTTCACTACTTATGGTGAAAGTTATGAGGAAGCTCTCAATAATTTGGAAAAAGTGTTGAAAAGGTGCAAAGAACACAACTTGTCACTCAACAATGAGAAGTGTTTCATGATAATGACACAAGGAATTGTGTTAGGCCACTCTATATCTAGTGTAGGAATTTAGGTAGACCCACATAAAATAGAGATAATATCTACCTTACCTGTTCCTCAAAATTAAAGAGATATCAGGAGTTTTCTTGGTCATGCAGGTTACTACAGGCGCTTTATCAAATATTTTAGTAAGATTTCTGCACTATTGTTTGTTTTTCTAAGTAAGGACATTGAATTTTAATGGATATCCAAGTGCCAACACTCATTTGAAAAAATAAAGAAAGCCCTGACTCAAACACCTATTATGAGAGGACCTAATTGAACTTTTCCTTTTCACATACATACAAATGCTTTAGATTTTTCCATTGGTGTATTCTTGGGTCAGCACGAAGGCAACAAAGAGTATGTAATTTATTATATCAACAAAAATATTCAAGGGGTTGAGTTGAATTATACTGTCATAGAAAAAAAATGCTTTTTGTAGTATATGCTATTAATAAGTTCAGGCACTATATTACTAGTTATTTAGTATTTTTCCATATAGACCACACAACAATTAGGTATTTGATGAAAAAGCTAGTAGTTGGTGGTAGATTGGTAAGATGGCTACTTCTCTTACAAGAATTTGACATTACCATAGTTGATAAACTTGGTAAAGAAAATGTACTAGCAGATTTCCTATCAAGATTTCCCACAAAATCCACTGAAGGAGTGGTAGATGATTCATTCCTAGATGAACATTATTTTCTCTACAAGTGCAGGTACCCTGGTATGCAAATATTGTCAATTATTTGGTCACAAGGTAGATTCCCTCACACTTTTCTCCAAGAGAGGAAAGGAAGTTGGTTCATAAATTTTTCCCATACTCTTGGATATCTGGTTATATGTTTTATACAGGACCTGATAATATCATGAGAAGGTATATCAAGGAGGATGAAATATTTGGCATCATGAAGGCATGCCATGATGAGCCATATGGAGTCATTTTGCAGCAAAAAAAAATCCTTTAAGATCCTCACCACTGGCTATTATTGGCCTACTTTGCACAAAGATTTAGTTAGATATACAAGGAGCTATGATAGGTGTCAAAGGATGGGAAGACCAACCAAGAGTGATGAGATGCCATTACAACTTTAGATGACATTGTCACCTTTTAATAAATGGGGTTTAGACTTCATTGGACCAATCTCACCCACATCCAATAACAAGGAGTATATCCTTGTTTGCATTGATTATTTGATAAAATGGGTGGAAGTAAAATCCTTACAATTTGCAAGAGATGGTAATGTGGCTAAGTTTTTATATGAAGATATCTTGACTAGATATGGAGTACCAATAGAAATAGTCATTGATCAAGGCCCACAATTTAATTATGATATAATCATTAAGTTGGTTGAGGAATACCAAATTAGACATAAGAAATCAACACCCTATCACCCTGATCAGGTTAATGGTCAAGTGGAAGTAACTAATAGGGAGATTGAAGGTATTCTCACCAAGATAGTGTAGCTACATAAGAAATATTAGGTTGCAAGACTGCCTAAAACAATATGGGCTTATAGAACATGGAAAACCACTACTGGTTTTACCCCATATGAGTTAGTTTATGGTAAGACAATAGTCCTTCCTATTGAATTTGAGTATAAAACATTGAAGACAATAGTGGATTTAGGAATGGATTTTATAGAAGCATAGAAGGAAAGACTACATACTTTAAATGGGTTGGATGAGATAAGAATGGAATCAATACATCACATAGAGGCATTTCAACAACAAAGGGCCAAGTGGCATGACTAGTACATTAAGACTAAGGAGTTCACTATAGGGAATTGGGAATTGTTATATGATTCATGGTATAAAGATTTCAAAGGAAAATTTTAGTGTAGATGGTTGGGTCCCTATGAAATTAGTCAAGTTTATCCTAATGGAGCAGTCTAATTACACACCATTAATACAGTTAGATTTTCAATTCTTGTAAATGACTACAAGTTGAAACTCTACAAAAAGCCATTCCAGAAGGATGATTTCATATTTTCATTGTTTCAATAATGTGGTGTTCGCAGTGAACCCAAAATAGAATTAGGCACATAGAGTGATTATTCAGTAATACATGATATACCCAACACTTCTAGTGGTCTAGAGATTGAGCTACATGGCTCAATCCCTGAGCTCCCTTGGCATTAATTTTTTTTTCTCACACGCACACACTGCATGTTATAATAATGTTCTTAATATTTTTAGAGGAGTTTTGTTTATCAATATTCATGAGGGTCCTAGTGTTGTAGGGACCTATAGCTTCATGTTGTCAATGTTCAAAATGGGTCCTAACACTACAGGTTCCTGTAGCACCATTTGTCAACCAAAAAGAAAATTCAACTCAGTTGGCACCAATTTCACTGCAAGATAACACATTCATTTCACCATATCCACCTATAATCTTCATCATTTCACAATAAATACCTACGACATACTTCTTTTATTTCCCACTCACATTCAAATGCTTAAGTTGTCAAATCACCAACTCATATTTGTCACACCCGTCCCATTATTTCCACTCACCACCCACTATTCATTACCTTGCAGTTAATATCCATCACATCAAATCAACAAACAAATATATTCTATCCTATTCCCACACGTGGTGGATGGTTATTTCTTCAAGATAGTACCTCAAGTATGCTATCATGATTATTATAATTTTCTTTTTAATCTTTCTTTATATCTTTCATTCTACTTCATGCATGCGAAATATTATATCACCAATTACCATCAATACACGTTAAACCACCTACAAATCATAAACATGAAGTGAGGTCACTTCACCAATTAAGTTGGGGGGAGGGTACGACCTAGCTAGTCCTTTTAGTCTTTTCACAATTTTCCACAGTCTTTTCACAATTTGCCACCTAAATTAAAGTCGATGGATAGAAACAACATGAAAAACCTTCTAAATTATATTTCATTTTCACTCTCATCCTCTCTACTATTTCCCAATTTGCTAAATTTTACATCCACAAAACTTGAGCTTAAGTTTAAATCAGAGTTGGAAGTCAAACTTAGAACTTGTCTATGAGCTTGAATTAAGTTGGTATTGCAAAGGGAATTTGTAGTAAGATATAGTAAAGATATATGAGAGAGTGGAAGGGAAGTGAAATGTTTTGAAGGTGGTGGAAAGATTGGGTTGAATTTCAAAGCAGGATTGAGTGCACTGAAGTGGAGAAGTGATCCAGAATGGGAGGAAATGTAATAAGAAGAGAGCCAACAACCCACTAGCAAATTTTGGAGGATGCATTAGTTTTACCCATTTTTACAAGGGTTGGTTTGCTCAATTACTTCTTAAAGTTGACAAAATTTAGTGATGGCCTGAAAATAAGATTTGCATCTACTCTCCAGTATGATGAAGCTATGGTAAAGGGGATTTTAGTAGATTCCTTTGAGACTGCTATTGCACATGCTACAAAGTTACCAAGAATAGGGGTGGAATTTCTAGCACAAGCCGATGTGGTTGTAGCTAGGGAAGAGTTTTGTTGAATATACTGAATATTGAGAGGGGGAGTGAATCAGTATTATTCTAACACAATTAATTGCTAACCATCCAATTATTAACACATATCTAGTTGTAATAGAAAACCAAAACATGAAAGGGATCATAACATCTCATAACACATTGACATCATGATTTTTATGTGGAAAATCCAAAGTGGGAAAAACCACAATGAGGATTAACTCACAATATATTACAACTAGTTAGAAGATATTATAGGGCTCATTGCCAAAACACATTGTCCTTGAAAGGCTCACAACCTAAAGTGAATACAAAATGGTTTACTACCAAGATACAAAGAGTATGGCTCACTGCCAAAAGATGAACTAAAGAAGTACACCTTCAAAGTGCTGAGATAAGTTTTGGTTAAGCTTTGGAAAACCAAAATCTTTCTCTAATTGTAGGTATACACCAACTATCAAAACCTTTGCACGATAACACTTGTCACATATCTCTCATCACTATTCACCATACTTTTTATCTCTTTTCATTCATACACTGGTATGTTCCACACACATACACACGCATACATACATACATACATACATACATATGTGTATATATATATATATACAACTACATGTTTATACATCAATTAGGTTGGCCTAATTCAAAAATATTTTTGGTGTACAAAATGTATCAAACACAAATTAGGTTGGCCCAAACCTAATAAGGAACACTTTAAACATTCATAGGATAAGCAGTTCTTAACCCTGTCAATCAAAAGAATGTCGAAACTTCTGTCATTTAGATATCTCAGCTGGATCAACCAAAGTTATTGAAAGCTTGTTTATAGCTGTAACTAAAACTCTTGAGCAACATATCAAAAGCTCATAGAATTATCTTTTATTGAGAGAATTTTTGGATCAAAATATCAGATCAGTATAGATACATAGTTTACTTAGCTCGTTACCAACCAATTTTGGCATCAATGACAACAAAACCAAAGGCCACCTTCTTGATTCTTCCAAAAATCCCCCCCTTTTTCATTGATGGAATTATTTGCCAAAAATGAGACTTGCTTCAAATCAAAAAACGTGCAACAATAATGCACTCAACTCCCCCTTTCATATATACAAGAACACCAAAACACACCAAACACCAAACTCTATCATACCCTTCTTTATATAGAATCTTCTCCCCCTTTGACATCAAGGAAAAAGGATTGGGAAAAGTAAAAAAAAAATCAATCATGAACTAGGGGTGCCTTGTAACTCCTTGAGGATTGCTTCCCAAGAACACTTTCCATCTTCCCAAACTCCTTTTTCTCTGGTAAGAGTTTTGTGCAAAGATTCTAGTTCTGCTAGGCATTCTTCTCCTTCTTCTGGAGTAGACAAAATTAAGTTCATCTTATCAAGTTTTTTTGCATCCATCAATGCACTTGATATAGAGACATATCTATACATAACCAAGTATCCAAGTTGGCCAAACCACCTTATATCATCTTCTTTCTAACTCTATAGGATGAAAAATTTACTCTAAAGATCTACAATAGAAACCAAACCAACATAGTTTCTATCATCTGCAACCTTATAATCTTTGGTGGCATCAGCAAGCTAAGACTCAATTGAGTCCATTAATTCCTTGATACCTCAAGTGGCTTCAGGCCACTTCATGCAGTAGAAAAATAGAAACTAGGCTTCCTCATCATAGTCTCTTACTTCTTTTAAAGTTTTTAAAGCTTTATCATGTGCAATTGTACACTTATCTTGCAAAAATAATAGACTTAACTCCACTTCTTTTGCAGTTTGTACCTTGACATTAGATGTGTATTCCTTGATTGAATCAACTATAATATTTAAGTTTTCAATTGGGGCCAAGGAATTATCAGTTGTGACACCGAGGGCTGACTCATAAAGATTTAATATCTTCATTTATCAGTTCATTTCCTTTTTGATATGATTTGACAACTTCCTATGTGATAGAGTTGAGGAAAGTACCACTTAGTTTTATTCTATCACTTGGTGCAATCTTGGTCAAGTCCACATAACCTAGATGTGACGATAGCTTAGTTAGCTAGGGTGGAAGCACAGGCTGAAGTAATTGAACTATTTTTCTTGATAGAGGACCTTTGAGGGTGCTTCTGGATGATTCTTCAATTTTCTTTGACAACTCAGAAACTTTGGGATTTTCGTCTTTACTCTTCTCAACCAAAATAGCTTCCTTGTCTTCCTCCTCCTCCTCCTCCTTCTTCTTCTTCGGATGAATTTCCAAAGAATTTTTCTTTGTTTTCTTTCTCCCTTTCATCCTCATCATCCTTGTTATCATTATTATTTCTATCCTTACTTCCTTCACTTTCATCTTTGTTTTTCTCATCCCTATTTCATGTAGATTCATGATGTTTTCTTGCTTATCATCGGTATGATCTTTATGTTGATCATTATATATTTTTCTATTTATTTATTCTATATTAGTTAGATGGAAAGGAGTCTCCTAAACACTATGTATCTCACCAAAATTTTCTAAGACTAGATTATCCATCACTTCTGCAACATCAACATGCATTTGAGCTTGAGTTGTATGGGACAAAGAGCTGGTTCTTCCCCCATAACTCCTTGGAAATTGTTTGATTACATCTTGGGTTTCTTGTGATACCTTTTCCATATTCTCTTGCTCCTTAGTCATTAGCATATTAACTCTTTGCTTGACTCTAAACATAGTAGAGCATTCTTTTAGCAAATTGGTAGCTTCTATCTCAGAAAGAGATGAACCACAAGAATTTAAGCCATCATTTCTCATCTTATCTTCAACATTAATAGCCTCTTGCTTTCTTTGTACTAATGCCTCCTAGAAATTTTTAGTTACTTTGGTTTGTATAGTCTCCATACTTACAAATTGCAAATGACTATATACTAAATAAATATAGTAACTATGGTTTCCTTTCCTTCATCATTAACTTTGTCGAATATCTCAGTAGTTGACATGAGATCATTGTCAATCAAATTATTTACTAAGGATCCTATATCTAAACATAGTTGATTACTTACTGGAGGAGAGTGAAGCATGTCCTCCATAGGATTAGATAAGCCTTCTTCATTCTTCTTCTTATGTACATAGATTCTATAAGTATCCTCCTCTTCCTCTATCTCTTCATTCATGGAGATATCAACTCTAGTTTGAGATTCTTCATTAGAGGTGCTAATCCTTTTTTTTCTTTTCAGTTGATACTCTTCTTTTATGCCAAGATCTATTTCTACCTAAACATCGCTCAAATTTCCTTTCTTGTTAACCTTTTGTTTTACTCTTCTTATTCCTAAAGCAACAAATGGTGCAACAAGAGGTATGTCCTTTCTCTTAGATGCCAGGTACTAGGACTGATAGGGGCAGCAACATAAACTGATGCAAGGGAAATGTGTTCCTTCTTCTTTCCCTTCTCAATCTTAGTAGTACTGGAAGTAGCAGCAGTGGAGGTAGGTGCAACACTGGAAGATAATCTTCCTAATTTCTTGGGTTCAAAAGGTTGTTCATCAGATTTAGCCTTTCCTTCATCAAGAGCCTCCTTTAATTATTCTAGATCATCCTTAGTGGAATTCTATACTTGGAAGAATGCTTCAAACTTCTTTCTTCTTTTGGATGCTATAGCCTCTAAATGTACTTCATTGTATTTCTCCTCATATGTTCCATGCCTAGGTAGAGAGGGGTCCTTAGGACTACTCAACAATCTTTCAATGTACCTTTCTGCCAATTGTTTATCAAGTTCATATCCCATTGGCTCAATCCATATAATTCTAGGTTCAACAGCCTCTATGATACATTCATCTGTAGTTATAAGAAAGGTTATCTTATTTTCATATTTCATTAGGCTCTTGGGAATTTGATCTTTCATTAATTTCATTCTAGAACACTGCAAAGAAAGCAGTCAGAGCATTGTGTTGTGCCCTAAAATTTCCTAGACTATGCAAATGATAAAAAATTTAATGTGCAATTAACCTGTTGCACTCCCATATTATGTCTTTCCTTCTTGGTAACCCCTTCAGGAAATAGAATAGAAGACAAACTACTAAAGTGACAAATTTAAAGGGGTGTTTCTTTTCCTTAGCAATGCTCAAGTTATCCATAAGTTGTAGCCTAAGCAACTCACATAGATAAAAATATTTCCCATTTACTATGATTTCAAATGCGGTGTGAATTGCCATAATAGATACAAAATTCACTCAGTAGGTGAAATAAATTTTCTTTCCAATCATGATAGCAACATATTGGATGGTAGGGTTTGCAATAGGATTAGTAGTTAAAGCTCTCCCATCAAATGTAGCACCAGTCAGCTTCATGACTGCATCATTCTTCATAACCTTTAGAACTAGAACATATCCAATATCGTATAGACCAATTACGACTTGAATTTCTTCCTTGTTGATTATCCTTGTACATTAGTCCACAAAATTTTTCTATGTATCCTATTGAGAGCCATCCTAACAAATTTTTCCTCACTATCACTAGAAAATTTTGGAAACTAGTTCCAAACATTTAGCTTCATTTGAACTAGGTTTTTGTATTCTAGCTTGTGCAATAGATCATCTCTTTTCAATTCACGGTCCCATAAATCCTTGAGCTCTTGGTGATTAAATTCCTCTAGCTTCCCATGAATATATGTCCTTGTATCTTCAGTGGGTAACACATTTCTTGGAATGTGTGAGAATGCACCCACAAGGTCTACATTATAGACTTTCCAAGAGAATCTTCTAAATTTGGGTTGGGGTTTCTCAAAGATTTCCACAATGGTAGGAGTGGCCATTTCTCCTTAAGAGAAAGTTGTTTCAACTTAGAATCCACAAGATTTAGATAACAAAAAATACCTTTTTATGCTTGTTGAGAACTAGGGTTTTGATGCAACATACTATGAATCACCTTCAACACTCTTTAGCTCACTTTACTTCTTCCCAATTGTGCAAATGTGCTTTAGCTCAACTTAGTTCATTGCTTTATTACTTCTGAATATTTCCCTAATTTGCATTTATTGCATTCCAAACTTAAAAGCTGATAAACACTTTATAAAGCACACTGTAAACCCAAAAAGGTTCCACAATTCTCTAGATCTGTATATTTTATGTTGGAGACTTCTTCAATATCTTTAGAATGATGAAATATATCACATAACCTCGTGTCACTACTTGAAACCTCATATATTGGGGGATTTTTGGATTTCTCTGTAACTTCTCCCTCTGAAACCACTATTGGGTTTAGTTTTTAGAAGAGGTATCTGCATCAAATCAAGGTACAAATTTATTTGACTCATCCTTTTTCTCAGGTTCTTCCTTTCTCCTCCAAATATTTTCCATTTCTTTTCTCATCTTGGTAGGATCCACTTTGTTCACAAGTTTTTTCTTTTGTTCCAGATTAGGTTTCTTCCCAATTTTGCTCCAACAAAATTTTGAGATATGTCTTGGTTTGTTGCAAGTGCAACACACAACATATCTTTGATCAAACTGATTTGCATTTTTCCCCAATTTTCACTAATTAGCCTTATGTCTAAAGACATTATATGAATAGCAATAGCCTTGAAAATATTAAATCCTTCTACTAGCATTAAATGTGTTCAAAATTATCTGGCTTCTACACTCAGTAGCTCTATGTCCGAACTTATTGCATGTAAAGGATTGTCCAACAAACAATCCAATATGTTAGTTCACTCTACTTCTACATTCTATTGCTCTATGACCAAATTTATTGCATGAGAAATAAAAACCATTAAAATATGGGTACCTTTGAGAATTAGGTTATTGAATGGAAATTCTTCCGGTATTTCTCCTTTGCTTCTTGATCTATTGAATATTTCCTTGAGTCTCCCTTTGATTGTCTAGTTTGTTGGGAATCAATTTTTCCTTTGAGCTTTGTCCTTCTTCAAGTCCTAGAACACTTTTATCCTTAGAAGGTTTCTGAAATACAATCAACTCATCAAGTCTTGTAGTGTTGGAAAAACAAGGACATACAACTGAGAGGGGGGGTGAATCAGTTGTCACAAAATAATAAAATTTTCAAACTTTACTTAACTTAATCTCAGATTTGATGAATAAGCAATTAGCCATAAAAAATTAACACATCAGAGAGATAGAAAACATCAAGATTTTTTTTACATGGAAACCCTGTTAGGGGAAAAACCATGGTGGATGTTAGTCCACAATATTATACCCTATTAAAAGTATAATGAAAACAATAAAGGGGAATGCACATGCATTTAGGCACACTGCCTAGAGCTCACTGCTCAGTTACAAAAGGGGATCACTGCCCAAAAATATAGAATAGGATTAAATCTAGAGGGTACAAACTGAGAAAATAGCTTCTGCACAAGCCTGATTATAGTTTCAATTAAGCACAAAAAACTCCACTTTTCACTCAAACTACTTCACACTTCACTCAATCTTCTTTACACTCTACTCTTCAATCAAATGATATTCACACATATGCACATAATAGCACACTCGACACACATTACACCAATGAAACAATCGCTCTTATATATCTGCATCATGGATTACATCAACAACTTAGTCAGCTAGAAAAATAAAACATATTTGCAATGTCGGCCAAAATTTACAATTAAATTTTCAATGTGGATCTAAACACCATGGCCAATACAATGATGCAACCCAAAACAATATTCACGAGCACACCAAACATTCAAATTTTACTTTTCAAGGATCCACAACACGTTACCACCATCAAGTCGGCTAGGAACATGAAAACCTGAACGTGCACAAGAAAAATCTTCAACCACGAGCACACCGATCAATGTGGATGTACAAGAATGATGGAGAATGATCTAGAAGCATCCAAGAACACAAAGAACTAATAGAGAAGCATCTAAAACAACTAAGATTATCATAATCACACAATCTTTACTTAGGAACATTGATAGAGACCACAAAATACTATCAGACCACAACATGATCAAATCAACACGTGGACCTTTAAAACTTTTGGTAGATGATCTAGATACTAAAAAAAAAAACCCTTTAGTCTGCAATAGTTGATCCCTAACATACATAATAGGACACCTTCATGACCTTCACAGTTCCACTGGCAACATGCAACTTTTTAACCCTTCCTTTCACAATTTTCTCAATATCCTCAACATATACAACCTTCAATACAATTATTCTAATAGTGTTGACATTAATGACAACCACATATCAGCAACACACCCTCAACATCCAACAATCTCCCCCTTTGGCATTGATGGCAACACATGATGTGAAAAATACCATCAACACAACTGTACTAACTCCCCCTTAGATTTTGACTCCTCTTATCAATTTCTCTTCTCCCCCTAAAAATATTTTTCACATTACTCTTCTCCCCCTTTGACATCAATGGAAAGGGTAACCATGACCTTTCCATATACACGCTCTGAACCACATATCTGCACATATGACTACTCCCCCCAAGTAGCAACCATAGAGACATCAATCTAGATCAAAATATAGCAATGAGGCTCACAGATTGATGCAATTAAATGCATCTTTTAGTTCTTATTAGGAGGGATAATCACCCCTAGCATTCCTCTGAGATACTCAAAAGTATCCTTTGGCAATGGCTTAGTAAAGATGTTTGCAATCTGTTCTTTGGTAGGAACATACTCCAATATAACTTCTTTCTCATTCACCTTCTCCCTCAAGAAGTGAAACTTGATTGATATGTGTTTTGTCTTAGAGTGTAGTACCAAATTCCTCAAAATATTTATTGCACTTGAATTGTCATAGTATATGGCAATAGGTTCTTCATATACCACCCTGATATCTTTCAACATCTGTTTCATCCATATCACTCAAGTACATTTATTGGCAACAACAATATATTTTGCTTCAGCAATGGATCGAGAAATGGAATTCTACTTTTTTCTCAACCAGGACACTGACTTCTTCCCTAGGAAGAAAGCACCACCACTAGTACTTTTCCTGTCATCTACATCTCCATCCCAATCTGCATCAGTATATGCACTCAAAGTGAGATAATCATCCTTTTGATACCAAAGTCCAAAGTCAATTGTTCCCTTCAGATATTTGAAGATTCTCTTAACAATAGTCACATGTGATTCTTTTGGATCAACCTGAAATCTAGCAACCATACATACAACATTCATAATTTCTAATCTAGTCTGGGTCAAATAGAGCAATCCACCAATTAGTGACGTATCTAGTTTGATTCTCTTTAGGAGAATAATCATTTTGTGTTAGCTTGCATCCGGTCACCATGGGAGTACCAACTGGCTTTGATTCTTCCATCCCAAATTTCTTCAATAGCTCTTTCACATATTTGGACTGGGATATGAAAATTCCCTTGTCTAAGTGGGTAACTTGCAATCCCAGAAATAACTTCATTTCTCCAATCATACTCATCTCAAATTCACTCTTTAATTCAGCAGAAAACTTCATACATAGATTATCATCTCCTCCAAAAATAATGTCATCAACAAAAACTTCTATAATTAACTCTTTATCATGATCCAACTTGAAGTATAAATTGCTATCAGCAGTACCTTTATTAAATCCAAGCTTCAATAAGTATTTGTCTAACCAAGCTCTAGGAGCTTGCTTAAATTCATGTAGAGCTTTCTTCAAGTGGAAAACCATGTCTTCCTTGTCAATCAGCAGAAATCCATCTAGATATTCAATGTATACTTCTTCTAGTTCTCCATTCAGAAATGTTGACTTCACATCCATTTGATAGACTTTATAGTTCGTATATGCAACATAAGAAAGAAATAATCTAACAGCTTCAATTATGGCAACATGGGAAAAATTTTGTTCAAAATCAACACCTTCCATTTGAGAATACCCTTTACATACCAGTCTTGCTTTATTCTAGACCACTTCACCTTGTTCATTCAGCTTGTTTTGAAACACCCATTTAGTACCAATCATAGTTTTGTCTTTGGGTCTGGGAACTAGTGTCTAGGTGTCATTCTTTTCAATTTGTGTCAGTTCTTCCTACATAGCTTCCATCTAGTGTTCATCTTGGCAGGCTTCAGTGACATCTTTAGGTTAAGTCTTGGAAATCAGGCAATAGTCTTCTGCAATCTTTCTTCTAGTTTGCACACCTTTACTCTTGTCTCCTATAATTTGATTTTTAGAATGATTTAGCTTTACATACCTTCAAACTTTAGGACTTTCTCAAGATTTTGGTTCTTTTGTTCTTTCTTCTGTACTTGCACTTTTTTGTGCTTCCTGACTTACTTGATTTACTGAGACAAATTGAGGTTGCTTTATAGGAACATATGGAATAATCTGAAGTTACTTCTATGTCTGAAAATTCTTCCCTTGGCTTGTATTGTCTTCATCTAAATCATAACCATGATATTTGGATGATTTGGTAGAGTCCTCACCAACTCTGACATTTGCACTCTCAACCATTTTTCTCAGTCTTTTGTTATAGCATTTGTAAGCCTTGCTCTTAGTTGAGTAACCTAGAAAGATTCCTTCATTGCTTCTTGCATCAAACTTTCCTATATCATCATCTCTCTTGATATAACACTTGCTTCCAAAGATCTTGAAATATTTAACAGTAGGCTTATATCCAAACCATAGCTCAAAATGGGTCTTACCAGAATTACCATTAACATTTACCCAGTTCAAAGTATACACAACAATGCTTACATCTTCACTCCAATATATTTGGGGCACATTTCCTTTCTATCATCATTGTTCTAGCAACATCCAGAATTGTTGTATTATTTCTCTCTGAATCTCCATTCTGTTGAGGACTTCTGGGAGCAGACAATTGTCTTCTTATTCCATGTTCTTCACAAAAATATTTGAACTCTCTAGAGGTGAACTCACCACCTCTGTCAGACCTCAGGCATTTAATTTTCAGACCTTTCTCATTCTCTTCCATAGCCTTAAAACTTTTGAACTTTTCCAGTGCTTAACATTTTTCTTTTAGGAAAGAAACCCATATCAGTCTAGAACAATCATCAATAATCAGCATAAAGTACCTTTCTCCATGAATAATTTTGACTTTGGAGGGACCATAGAGATTAGTATGTAGCAGCTCCAACAAATCATTTGAATGAAACTGTTTGCTCCAGAAAGAGACTCTAGTCTGTTTACCCATCTGACACTCCTTACAAATTGTGTTAGTAGGTTTTACTAACTTAGGTAGATCTCTTACTACTTAAGTAGAAATTACCTTGAAAATGTTATCAAAATTCACATGACACAGCCTCCTATGCCACAACCAGCTTTCATATACTTGAGCAATTAAACAACTCTCACTGGCAGTATTTAGGTGAAAAATATTGCCTTTTTTTGGTTTACCTATAGCAATCATATTTCCAGAACTTCCATGTATCCTGCATCTCCCATCTTTGAATTGTAGATCATAGCCTTTTTCCACCATCTTTCCAAAACTCAAAAGATTGTGCTTCATGCCTTCAACATAAAGAACATCATTAGTGTTGTTCTTACCACTAAGACAAATAGAACCTCTACCACAAATCACATCAGCATTGTTATCTCCAAACCTTACAACCCCACCATCATACTTCTCTAGACTTACAAATTTTCTTTTATCACCAGTCATATGATGTGAGCATTCGTTGTCAATAACCCACTTATCCTTTTCTTCAACTCCAGCTACAAGAGCTTTCTCATCTTTAGCAGATTCAGTAGCAACAAGACTATTTTCAATGGTAGCAATGAAAACCCATTCATCTTCATTTCCATTATCTTTATCAGACTCATCATCAGTCACTCATTCTTCAGCAAAGTAACATTTCTTTTGGAATCTAGACTTGTTAGTCTTAGATCTAGGAACTCTTTTAGGAAACCTTGATGCAAAATGACCTATTTTATTGCAAGAAAAACATTTAATAGGAAATACACCTTCATACTTACCTTTCCCTCTACCTTCTTTCTTTACAATCAGTGCTTCCAACTCTTCTACCTCTCTTTCTTTATCTTCAAGTTGTTTCAGTTCTTCATCATACTTGGATATCTTTCTGGAACACTCTCCTGGATTATATCTTTGATTGTTACTTCCAGATATAGTAACCTTCAATGCAGATTCAGTATTCGAAATAGATTCACCAAATTCACTTAATTCAAAAGCAGCAAGCTTACCAACCAGTGTATCTCTTGTCATTTGTGTTACTAATTTGAGCTCTTCAATAGCATGAGCCTTCACTTTGTAGGAGGGAGGAAAGGATTTGAGTATCTTAGCCACAATTTCATTCTCATTTAGGGAACCACCAACACATCTAATACCCATCACTATTTCATTTACTCTTTGCATAAAAGAAGTGATTTTTCATCTTCACACATATTCAAATTCTCATACTTTCCTTTCAAAATCTGTAGCTTATCCATCTTCACCTGTGCATCTCCTTCATACAAAGTTTCCAACTTCGTCCAAATCTCATGAGCTGTCTTCAGACCTATCACATTTTCCATCTCTGAATCTGTCAGAGCACTCATCAAAGCTTCAATAGCCCTGATATTATTTTCATCTTCCTTGATCTCATTAGCAGTGGAGGGACCATTCTAAGGAATAACATATGGATATTTTGTAATCTTCCAATAAGATTCACCAATACACCTCAGGTGAAATTCCATCCCGACTTTCCACAGTGATTAGTTAGTTCCATCAAATCTAGGACTATCCTTCTTGTATGATTCCATCCCAGATCACCTCAAGCTTTTAGATTTCTTCAGAGGAACCTACTCTAATACCAATTGTTGACAAAACAAGGGCAGATAACTGAGAGGGGGGTGAATCAGTTGTCACAAAATAATAAACTTTTCAAACTTAACTTAATCTCAGATCTGATGAATAAGAAATTAACCATAAACAATTAACACATTAGAGAGACAGAGAACCCCAAGATTTTTTTTACATGGAAACCCTATTAGGGGAAAAACCATAGTGGATGTTAGTCCACAATATTATACCCTGTTAAAAGTATAATGAAAAAAATAAAGGGGAATTCACATGCATTTAGGCACACTACCTAGAGCTCATTGTTCAGTTACAAAAGGGGTTCACTACCCAAAAATACAAAATAGGATTAAATTTGGAGGGTACGAACTGAGAAAATAGCTTATTCACAAGCCTGATTACAGTTCCAATTAAGCACAGAAAACTGCTTCACTTTTCACTCAAACTACTTCACACTTCGCTCAATCTTCTTCACATTCTACTCTACAATTGAATGATATTCACACATACGCACATAGGAGCACACCTGACACACATTAAACTGATGAAACAATCAATTTTATATATTTGCATCATGGATTAGATCAACAACTTAGTCGGCTAGAAAAATAAAACATATTTGCAATGTTGGCCCAAATTTATAATTAAATTGTCAATGTGGATCTAAACATCATTGACCAATACAATGATGTGACCCAAAACAATATTCATGAGCTCACCAAACATTCAAATTTTACTTTTCAAGGATCCACAACATGTTACCACCATCATGTCAGCCAGGAACATGAAAACCTGAATGTGTGCAATAAAAATATTTGACCACAAGCACACCGATCAATGTGGACATACAAGAATGATGGAGAATGATCTAGAAGCATCCAAGAACACCAGGAACTAACAAAGAAGCATCTACAACAACTGATATTATCAGAATCACACAATCTTCACTTAGGAACATTGATAGAGACCACAAAAATATTGTCACACCACAACATGATCAAATCAACACACAAACCTCTAAAACTTTTGGTAGATGATCTAGATACTCTCAAAAATAAACCCTTTAGCCCACAGTAGTTGATCTCCAACGTACAAAATAGGACATCTTCATGACCTTCACAGTTCCACTGGCAACAGGCAACTCTGTAACCCTTCCTTTCACAATTTTCTCAAATCCTCGACATATACAACCTTCAATACAATGATGCTAATAGTGTTGACATCAATGACAACCACATATTAGCAACACACCCTCAACATCGAACATGTAGAACTTGTTTTGAATTTTTCTTCATGAGATTTTCTTTTTCTAGATCAAATCTTAGGGTTACCACTTCTTGTTCAAGCTTTGTACATTCATCAATTTTGTTTTGAATTTCATATTTCTAATAGTCTTCAACTCTTTTCTTTTCTTCCACTTGCACCTTAGTCTGGTAATGTCTTCATTTTCCTTTTTCAATTGATCATTGACTTCTCTATGCCTTTCTTTGAACTTTTTTATTTTTTCTCTTAATTTTTTAATGCATCCATTTGCTTCTTTTAAGTTTACTTTTAGGGTTTCTTTCTCATCTTCACTTTTTTCCAATTCTTCAAGAGCAACATGAAGTTCCTCATATGTAGAGGTTTCTTCCAAAGGAACAAGATAGCTTTTGTTAGCCATGTATTCAAACTTTGGGACCTTCCTCAAGCTGTAAGACTTCTTCAAAGGAACCAAGCTTTGATACCAATTGTGAAATACACTGAATACTGAGAGTGGAGGTGAAATAGTATTTTGCTAACACAATTAATTTCTAGCCATCCAATTATTAACACATATCTAGCTGCAATAGCAAATTGAAACATGAAAGGGATCATAACATCTCATAACACATTGACAGTGCCAAGAATTTTACGTGGAAAACCCAAAGTGGGAAAAACTACAGTGAGGATTAACTCACAATATATTATAACTGGTTACAAGATATTACAGGGTTCACTACCAGGACACATTGTCCTTGAAAGGCTCACATCCTAAAGTGAATACAAAATGGCTTATCACCAAAATACAAAGAGTACGACTCACTTCCAAAATATGAACTGAAGAAGTACACCTTCAAGTGCTAAGATCAATTCTAGTTAAGCTTTGGAAAACCAAAATCCTGCTCCGATTGTAGGTATACATCAACTATCAAAACCTTTTCACTATAACACTTGTCACATAGCTCGTATCACTGTTCACCACACTTTTAATCTCTTTTCTTTCATACATCGGTATGTTCCACACACACAAACACATATATAATGCTACATATTTATACATCAATTAGGTTGGCTTAATTCAAAAATATTTTTTGTGCAAAAAATGTATCAAATACAAATTAGGTTGGTCCAAACCTAATAAGGAACACTTTAAACATTCATAGGATAAGTAGTTATTAACCCTATCAGCCAAAATAATGTTGAACTTCTGTCATTTAGATATCTCATCTAGATCAACCAAAGTTGCTAAAAGCTTGTTTATAGATGTAACATACACTCTTGAGCAACATATCAAAAACTCGTAGAATTATCTTTTACTGAGAGAATTTTAGATGAAAATACCGAATTAGTATAGATACATAGTTTACTTAGCCTGTTACCAACCAATGTTGGAATCAATGATAACAAACCCAGAGGTCACCTTCTTCATTCTTCCAACAAGTTTCACATACGAGGAGAGGAATTAGATTCCTAATCACAAGGTATGAAGAAACTTTCTCTCCCCTGGGTATGAGAAAATTGTACCTCTTACATTATCATATATATTACTTGTGATGGTAGGTAGAATCTTTTGTACATAGTTCATTTCAAGTTACTTAGCCATATTAGGCATAATAGGTTGGAAAATGTACCAAACTATTTGTATAACTTGTTGAAATAGATGGCCTTGGAATATCAAAGGAAACAAAGTGATACCTCTCTCTCATCATTGCTTAATTACCTTGATATAAAGGAGTTTAAGAATTCAATACCCATAGGTGAGGTGGGAAGATTTCAAGGAATGCATAAACATTAATAGTTTTTTGGATGCACCCATAGTACCTAAGAACCCCAAAATGAACCCCAAATTGATCCAGAAGAGGAAAACCCTCATGTCTCACTTGTGGCTTCGCCTACTTGTAGCCAAGGAAAGAATGAGGGACATGAAGAACCAGTGTCTAGGCCATCCTTAACTAAGGAATTACCTTCTTCTTCTAAGTCACAAAAATCTAAGAGTTAGAGGGGAAGTGCATCTACCTCCTCCACAACCTCTAAACTAGAAGGAAGCAGGGATTCTCTAAAGAAGAGAGAGAAAGATCCAAAGAAGGAGGATGCTCCTAAAAAGAAGAAAAAGAGTGTTAAAAAGGCATAAAGGAAAATTGAGGAAACAAGGGGCCACAAAGGAGAATATAGGGGAACTTGAGGGAGATGAGATGAGTTAAGAACAACCCTAGGAAGAACAACATCAAGAAAATGTTATGATTGTAGAAACTAACTCTGAATTAGAGGGAGATGTTCCTATAAATGTGAATATACCAACAAGAAAGAGAAGATATTTAGTGACAATTTCTAATTCTAAATCAAAAGACATATTTATTGCCAAGAAATTATGAAAAGAAACTTTAGATAGCCTTATTTATGGGGGACATGAAGAGGGTAATGAGTAGTTTCAAGAGGCAGCGGAGGTTTACCTTGAAGGAAGGGATGTAAGAAAAGAACTCCAAGAGGCATTGGATATAATTAAACACCTAGAGGAGCTAGTACAAAACTATGAGCAAAAGGATAAAAAAAGAGAAGAAAAAATGCAGGAGATGGAGGAGAAACTGTAGTTATATGGTCATGGTACTAAGCTAGATTTTTTGGCATAGTTGGTTGTCACCAAAATAGGGAACAAAGAACTAGCAATACCAGATGAGAAACCCCCTCCTTTTAAAACTACCAACTTTCATACAACCTACTCACTTGGATACCAATTGTGGAAAGTAACTAATAAGTTTGCACAGGAAAAGGAGAAGTGGAAAAAGGAAAAGGAAAAATATGAACAAGACTTGGAGAAGAAAGATATGAAATTGAATAAATCAACAATCCGATTAGAGGAGATAGCAGATAAAGTTGCACAAATTGTTAGATGTAGACCTACACCAAGAAATTATGCACTATTTTTACAAGAAATATTTTTATTCTTTCAGTTCAATAGGTTAGTTAACAAACATTCAGTTGGCATGATTCAAACTACTAAGTTTCTTATTTTTTTTTGTTGCTTCCACACCTGAAGAATGGGATTAGTTGAGTGAATTTTATTTGCACAACTATGCAATACCTAATGAAACAAAATGAAACCCTTTAATATTTGTGGGGGATCTTCAGATTAGAGTACTTGCCTCTTATTATAGAAATGAGCAACTTAGGGGTGAGATTATGGAAGAATATGAAGAGAGAGAAATCCATAACACTTCCAATCTGAAAAGAGGCAAGGGATCTAGATGCAGTCATTGAGGAATGGTTAAAACTTCTTAATCATAAGGGAGTGGGAAAGAAGATCATGAAACTTAGGGAAGAAGACTATGACAAAATGAAAATGTTAGATGTGGCTGTAGGACAATAGTGTTATAAGTATGTGCAAAATAGATGGAACATTCTAACTCCTGAACTACAAAGGAAAGAGCATTTTTCTTAAGGAAAAGAAAAAGGCTAGGTGGGGGGAGATGATAGGTCCATAGAATAGCTTATTTTCTATTGTTTTATGCATATCTTGGATACTTTTAGATAAAAAATTTAGACAAAACTCCTACATTATATTATCCTTTCATATCCATTATGTAGACTTGAATTTAAAATATGATGATGGAATTATGATTATAATATATTAGTATTGAATAATTTGTATGAAGATATGTATGGAATTTTGATGGAATGATATGATTCAATTATGATAGTTATCTTTGTGTATTTTTTTGTGAAACTAACTTGTTTGCGACTAAAGAGGAATCGAGACATACAACAGTTGTAGGATGAACCCAGAGCAAAAGGAACCATTGAACATCAAGGCAGGGAAGCTCCATATTAGACTGAATGTGATGACTGTTGATTAAATGAACTTGATGAAAGTTGAACATGGCACTATTATAACTAGTTAATAAACACTAAATTGCAAATTGTTTGTATGTTCACATGTAATTCTGTTGTGATAGAGTTGTAGTCCTATTTCAATTCTTTTTCTTTTTCAATTATAGGTTGAATAAGCCAGTCTTAACTCTACACTCTAAATATCTGGGAGTGGAGTTAATTAATGAATTTAGTTAGCTATTACTTTGAATAATATTTCCTCATCTTGTATATAGTTTTTGGTTGAATCCATTGAGGATTTAGTTGATTTTATATTTTATGTTATTAGTTACTTTTAGTCTCAAGACATGAAGAATATCCAAAATGATTGAGTACAATCTATAAAAATTTCTCTTGTAATCTTTCATGAATTTGAAATGAATGGGGTTAATTTCATGGAATGTATAGAATCTATTAGCTAGATTTGGGTTCAATTAGAGTGAGAACAACCACTTGAGCAGGCCACTCAAGGTATTGTTCCTCACTTCATTTTTGTTTTTTGTTTAATTAGCTATTCTTTGTTTATTACTGTTCATGAATTTTATGCAAGTAATTGGAATCTCATATCTTTCTTATTGTCAATTAATGCTTAGGAATATGCATGCAATGGTTAACTAGTAGTACTCTGGAGGATATTTTAGTTGAGTTGTTAGTTTATATTAGTTTTCATTTGGTTAAATTAAGTTTTATTAGTAATAGTTCATTTATAGTCTAAGCTATAGGTACCTGTAGCCACTAGTTATAGTTATGTCTTTTACTATTTTTCAATTTTGTGAATTTCCAACAAGTATAATAACTTGAGTAGTGTAGTTTAAGTAGTTCTAAGTCCTTGAAGGAATATATAATGTTGCACCATCATAAGCTTATGAACCTTGGGACGAAAATTTAATGTAGTCTTGAGCAATGTTGAGTGGACTATTCAATTAGTTAAACCTCTGAATTGAGTAGGTTCTACCAATTTTATAAGGAATTAGCATAAAATCTACAATGGCTATCATTGGTTGATAGGATAGTTATGCTAAAGGTTGTTATTTGTGTGCTTCCAAACTATTTAATTTTATGTCCAGCTTTACCCAAGGTGACATCAAAATTTAAACCAAAATATGATGAATTTATTTTGGAAAGGAAATGCAAACAAGAAAAAAATTGTGCTAATTGAAAGAAACATGATTTGTAAAGTGAAGGAGGATGGGGGAACATGATTAAGGGAACTTTTGAGGTTTTTCAAAGCTTTGGGGGCCAAATTGGTATGAAATATTTACATAAAGAGTAAGTCAAAATAGGTTTGGATTCTTCAAAATTAATACATGGGGAATGTCATTGAGAACAACATATTCACTACCACCTCTCTTCTTAAAGGTTCAAGAATTTGGAATTTTATGGCAGAGTGAAAGCCGCTAATACCATAATTATTATCTTGGGACATTCATGAAAAAAACACTACTCTTTTTTGGGAAGATTTATGGGGGTACCCCATTATTGATAGTTTAGAAAACATGTAGCACACAAAAGGTCTACTCAAATAGCTATGGGGAAGGAATGTGAGAGATTACTTGGAGATTGAATGTGTAGATGTGATCTGTAGATGGAAATGGAAGTACTTCAGAATGCTCAATCTTCCAGCTACTAAAACCACACAACTACAATCAATTCTTAAATGAAAAACCATAATTATTTGGGAGGGCAAGGACAAGATAGTTTGGATTGCCACTAGCTCAGGGTAATACAACATGAAGTATTGCTTCTTGATGTTCAGGAAGAAGGATGGGAGGACCTCACTCCCTTGGAAATTATGTTGGGATAGAAAATTCCTTGAAGAATCAGGGGTATTTTCTTAGAATGCAATCTAGGGAAGGATTTTGACTATGGATAGGTTTAGTAGAATGGGCTAGCATGACCTATCACATTGTGCAATGTGCAAATAAAGTGAGGAAGATGTAAATCACTTTTTTTTTGGATTCCCATTTATTCGAAGGTGTTGGAAGTGGTTATGCACAAAATTGGGATGGGTAGGTGCCCTCCCAAATGACATTTTATCCCTTTTCAAATCATGGCACTTATTAAAAAGAAAGCATTGTCTTCGTTTATATGGATAATCAACCCATCAATTCTAATATGGAAGATTTAGGAAGAGAAAAACAAGAGAATATTACAAGGAAAGGAACTAAATACATCATCCTTTCAAAATGAGGTGGAGGAAACTATAATTGAGGTTGTGAACAACATGGTTTCAAGGCTAAATCCTTAGAAAGTGGAATTCATGGAATGGGATGAGAAACTGATACTTGGGTGGTTTGGTCTCAATATCCTAGAATTTGGCAGTAAGGGGGCAAAGGGATATAAATAATTTTTTTTCAAGGTGATTTAGAGGCCTCCCACTCAGTCATGGGTCAAACTAAACTTTGATGGGGGCATCAAGAGAGAACATAGGTAGGTCGAGTGTAGGTTGCATAGTTCATAATTAGGAAGGGACTATAGTGGGTGAACTTTCAACCCCTCTTCTAGATGGGATGAATAATTTAGTAGAACATGCAATTATATAGGGGCTTCAATTCTACGAGGAACTTAGTCTTAGAAGTATCAAAATGGAAGGTGATTCATCACTAGTGACAAGCACTCTCAAGATGGGGAATATTTCAAATTGGAAGTTGCAAGGGATGGTGGAGAGAGCTATTGAACTATTGGAGAAGTTTGAATGCTATGTTGTTAAACATACATATAGAGAATCCTATTCTAAAGTAGATAAATTAGAAAATCTTGGTGTGGATGGGGTATCTAAGAAATAATTTTATCCCTCTTCTCTTAAGGCTTAATGGTTGTCACACATGTGGTCAATCTCTATAGTGGGGGGATGCTAGAGTTGGTTGCATGGGGGGTGCAATCTAAGTAGATGGCTTGGTATCCTCTTCAACATGATCGACTCAATCCAGGCTTTGCCTAATATTTTTCACTACCAGTTGGTGCAAAATCACTTAGTCTTGTGACTCATCCCCTATGCATGTGGCACTCATTCACTTGTTCTAGCACTATGTTTGAGCCTTTTATATGGAGAGTCACACTAGGATGACATGTGGTAGATCTCGTGTCAGGTTATATGCATGTGATTCTCAAGTTCTTTCCTTTTAGGCATACGTGACCCCTTGTCACAATGTGTAGTGAGGGATAGACAAGTAAACTAATGTTGGCATTAAACTCAAGGTTTTTATTGACTTGATCTATGAGCATGTGGCATCCACTCACTCTCTCTAGCATCATGCTAAAAATTTGTTGTGATAAGGCATGCTAGGATGACAAGTAGCAATACTAGAGTTGGGCCATATAGATGTGGCATATTGGTACTACTTTGTGCACTGTATCTAAGACTTTTTTGTGAGGTGGTGTAACGACGTGACACGTGGGAGTGTTGACTGTAGCTCACGTGCTTCCTTTTAGAGGAAATTTACTAGCACATTTTTTGGGCCCACAATTTTTAGTGGTTCTCCATTGTACAACCTAAAATTAATGGGGAATGAACATTGCAACTCCTCCACTTGAGCTGATTTGATGTATGGAATTGACTAATTAGGGTGTCTTATCATTCAACTAGCTTAAGTGTCTTGACACATGGGCTTTCTCTGGTGTTATGGTGAAGCATTTACCATGTTAGTTTCCCATCCATGTGAGAAGACTAAGGAATTATTTCATAGTCTGAAAGTGTTGCATGGAAAAATTGTAATCTTAGTGAGCTTTTAATTAGCAAGCTTTGGCACATGTGGGCCAATCTTTAAAGGATGAATTGGGAGAACAAACATTCAATATGTATGGAGTATTGTATGGACAGAGTGATGGACAAATCTCATCATCAAATGGATTTTTTGGGTGGTCTCAAAGCTCAAGCTAAGGAGGACCCTTCTTGAGAGTGATTTTATGTTGCTTGGTGCAGTGAAGTTAGTTTGGGAATGTGTTCTTAGTGGTGGATGAAATATATAGAGTGGACTTGAACATATCCTCTCATCTTTTTTCAGTGTTATTGGATCTCTAACGGCCAAAGAATGAGGTTTTGAAAATAACAAGGAAGCTAGTGAAGCTAGAGCTATTGGGAGGCCTTAAGGAGGTTGTGGGTTTTGCTCACTTGGGTGCTAGAATTCTAAGGCCAAGGGACCTAGGCTTACTCAATGTACTGGGTGGAGTGGTCAAGTTCTACCCTTTCCTATTGAATGTCAAAGGTGTTGAACTACTGCTTCATTAGACATGGGCACTAGAGGGGGTGAGGTTTTTGAAGAAATGACTATATATGGAACTAGTTCAGGATTTTTCCTGAGTTGGTGACTATATAATCTATTTACAGGAGAATGGTGATGAACAAATTTAAGTGTTTCAATTATGGAAAAATATTTTTGTGTTTTCCTCTGGTTTTGTGAGACAATTTTGTAAACTTTTTTGTTGTGTAGGGTAGCTTGGGTTGCCCCCATTTTGATAATTGGCTCCCTTTTGGATTATTGGGAATGAGAGCATCGTCTAGGATCTTGATTATAAACAAAAAAATGCAAACTTATTTTGAAATATTAATAAAAATATACTCTTACATAGCAAAAAAAGAGTATTGAATTTTATATGGTTAACTATCAAGAGCATGAGGCCCTAATGGAGAGGCACCATGTTAGGTATCTTCCTTCTCTCATTAGTAGAATGTTCCATAGAAGCAAATAGAAAAATAAAAAATAAAACATGCATATTATGACAAAAGGTTGATTAAAATGAAATGGTTTGCATAGATTAATCTATACCCTTGCAAGGAAATATACCTCATAAAAATATCTACCACCATAGCCCACACCAATTTCATGGAGGTTTTCTCATAATTGGAATGCAACTTAACCAACCTCTTCCTCTTGTCACCCTTAAAGAAGACAATTTTTTTTATCTCTTGCCTTTCTATCCTTGAAAAGTTTCATTCCCCCTATAGAAAGACAAGTGACTTGGGTGATGAGTTCCTCATTTATCATCCATTCCCATCTAAAAATTGACACCTTCCTATTTTTCAACCCCTAGGTAACAACCTATTGTGAAATTTTTGCACACCCACCCCACCTTAGGTGGGGACCCTCTCCTGATTGCTTTTGTTTTCTGTTTCTAGATTTAGGTTTGACCTTTTCCCCTTAAGCGATAGGTTTTCCTGGTTTTGGGTTCACTTCACCTGGTTGAATTAATGATCCATCTACACTTTAGGTGCCCTTTAATTGCAACATTTTGATCTCAAGTAATGTCTTGAACTTCAGTCTTTAACGTAAATTTCACTAAGCCATTGAACTTTTGGAGAATTTGTCTCCTCGTGGATTTTTCGAAGTGTTTTTCTTTCGGAGAATCCATCCCCTCATGGATTCCTTGAAGGTCAATCCTTTTGGAGAATCCAACCCTTCCATATTTTCTGAATCCATCTCCTAGTTGTATTTCCAAGATTTGAGTGGCACATCATCACATTTATGGTTTTTCAATTGCCACTTTTGGTTGCATTCAATGCTATTTTGGGGATATGATTTAAGGATTTTTGCATTTCATTTTCATTTGTGAGTTTGAAGAACTCTTTGCATTCCTCATCATTTGGTGTTTGGTGAATTGTGTGGAGATATTAGGGTTTTCCTCATTGATCATTGATTCATCTTTCTGGTGAATTCGACTCACTGACATTGCCCTCTTTATTTGAAAGGTAAGATCATTGAAATATTTTGTGACTTTGGCTTTGTTTTTTGGTGGTTTTGAGGATTCGATGATGCATTCATTTATTATTTATTTCTTCATCATCGGTCAATATTGAAGGGCATTATTTTTATTCATTTTCTTGATTGTGTTTGATTTGCTTGGGTATTAGTGATGATAATTGGTGATTTGAGGTTGTTTATGAAGTCCTTTGATGTATCCAATCATTTATTTGAATTTGCATAATTTTCAAAATTGTTTCCACTATGAGGGTTTTCTTTTTTCGAGTTCATTGTTATGGCAAACTAGGGCACACATATTTTCATGTAAACTAGGGTTTGGGTCTAAAGTGTTTGAGTATGATTGCATCAATATTGGAATTAATTCACTGTGGTAGATATGATTGACAATTGAAAAACCCTAGTTGTATCCATTCTTTCCCTAATTCTAGTTTTGAAGGATTTGATGACAATGCAAACATGTTGTGATGAGATTTGGAGTTGAATTCTTTATGCATTGAAAACTTGTGTTTGAATTATGGTCCATGAATGCATCTAAACCATGAGTTTGAATCAACAAATGTGAATCAAGACTTAGTTTTTTGGGGTGAAATTGGAAAACAATGACAAGTCAGGAACTTCAAAAAATCCGCTTACACGTGGATTCTCTGAAGAATAGTCCTTTCAAAAAAATTGCACCCTCATGGATTCCCTGAATCCACCGAACTCCCAAACTCCCAAAGTTGTACTAAATTGATATAATGCACGAGTGTGAATTTAGAGCTAACCCAAGGATGTTTTCATGGCATTGGCAAGGTATCACAAGTTGTATTTGGGTTGAGTCCTATTCTTCAAAAAATCCACCATGTCACAAATTTTTCAAATGTCATTTCCTTCAAAAAATTTGCTTGCCTCTGGAAGCTTTGAAATCCTTCGAGGCATGAAAATTCCAAACCTTGGTTTGATGAGAGTGAATTCTTGAGTATGATCTCATTATGTGAATGTAAATGATTGAGGGTGTGTTGAATTGAAATTGCTTCCTTCAGAAAAATTTTCCCCTTGTGGATTCTTCGAGTGACTAGACTTTTAGAGAATCTACCTAGGGACAGATTCCCTAAAATCCTTCAACACCCAACATCCCAGAAGATGTGAAAATCTTGAAGTTATGTGATATTTTATTCTAATGTTTTTGTGATGGGATTTTAAGCTTTCCATGATGGTTTGAAAGTTAATTATGTAATGCTTATAAATTCTCATGGTTATCTTGATGATGTGTTTGGATTCAATGCTTGATTGTGTTTGATATCATGGTAATTGCTATTTCTTTCTAGCAGATGTAGGCAGACTCCATTCAATCTAAGAGATCTAAGGAAAAGGTGTCTGAATCTAGTCCAGAGGAGCCTCAAAGCAGGGCTGAAAGGATGAAGTATGACATCAAGAGTATCTATCCTAAATCTAATATTATTTCAACATGGAGCAAGATTGGTGATACCAACATGGGACATGTAGATTACAATGATTTTAAATAGAGAATGTTTTGGAATGCACCTTCCCAGCTTGCCCAGATCATCACCCATATAGGTCTGGCTCAGGCTGCAGGATTTCCACCCACTTTACAATATCTAGAGTTAGTATTAGAGTGTTCCAATCACTATGATTTAGATAAGAGAGTGATTGTTAGGCCTCAAGGTAGGACCATGGCCAATTTGACTAAAGAATCTATAACAGAGACGTTTAACATTAGCTCACATGAAAAGTTGGTAAATATTAACATAAAGGAAGCAGAGGAATTTTATACAAAGGATCCTGACAGGGCTTTGCTTACAATGAATGGAAATTGGATTGCTAAGACAAAATCCCACTACTTGAAGTTGCCCAAGAAATTGCATAGGAGTGATTTTAAGTTGGAGTACAATGATATGATTACCCTCTTGGGTAGAATAATGGGATCAAATGAGGCCTTTGTATTCAAGAATTGGATGATTTTCATTATTTCACAAATTGTAAAGGGAACTCATTATCATTGGGCAGGTGTCATAAGTGACAACTTGGATTTTCAGTTGAGAAATGTGCAAGATACGAAGAAATTCACCATGACCTCCTACCTTGTATATTTGTTGTCTAGGAAGAATAAGGAAAAAGGATTGAGTTGCAAAGGAGTATTGGGAAAGGATAGGATATGTGATTTTTTCCCTCAACTCCAATTCAATACTTCTAATTATAGGAGGGTAAATGATGTTTTCTTCATGTATATTACAAGGTTGTTGCAGGATGCATTACATATCAAAATTTTAGTTGAGGCCATGGAATTGGTAAGGAAATATGGCTAGTGGTTCATTCAATTTCCAAAGTTCTCTTATATTAGGGTGTAAGGATCACTAGCAGTGCCCATGAGGTTGCCAAGATATCCAACCAACAAGCTCATTCACCTAGAATTAACTAGGCAACTGGTGGCCTTTGATGTAGTTGTGAAGGATATGCACAAAATAAGACTTGGGGCTGAATTCCCTCTAAGAATTGAAGTCTTGGAAGCTTTCCCTCTATTCAAAGTGCCTCATTTTGAAAAGGAGATAGTACAGCTCAATTTATATTCACATACAAATAGAAATAAATTTGATCCCTATGGAGTTGCTCAAAAAACAAGCAAGTGGGGAATACAAACACAAAGCCCACATAGAGGATTACTCAGCTAACTATGGAGATGAACTTGAAGTGATCAGGAGTGATAAGGTTGTACAAGGTAGCCAATGTTCTTGATTTGGTGGATGATGAAGAGGATCTATTGCAACATCATGACTATGAAAAATATAAGGATAAGACAATTCTTGCTTTCAATTGGTTTGAAGAAGAGGTGGTTGATCTAAATGTACTTAATGATCCTATGTTAAAATATTCAAAGTTGTGGGTTAAGCATAAAATTTTGGAGCTAGAGGCAGATGGAACTAAATTTACATATGACTTGATGGGGATCTTGAATCCCATTCAGAAGAAGAAGAGGTAGCTAAGGATGACACAACAGAGCTTCATTCAAAGGAATATGTAGATGAAATAAAATTCATTATTAAGAGAAATAATAGGAGCCAAGCCAAGGGTAAGGAAAAGAGGCAACCAATTGCAAAGGCAAGGAGGCCCTCAACGAAGATTCATTGAAGAAGGAACTGAAGGGGCTCAACCTTCTAAGAAGAGGAAGAATATCACTGAAGGTTGTAATTTGGATGAGAAAGAAAAATTTCTTTTTGTATTGGGTTGTGATTTTCAAGTGTCCACTCATACACCAAAAATATTTGAATGAATTAGTTGTGAAATATAATTTTTAAGACATATATTATGAAATGGGTAGTGAGAAATATATTTTTTAAGATATATTTTTTAAAGTTAATGCACATAAGAGATTGGATTTACAATTTATTACACCATTTTTTCATAGTGAGAGTTAGTATAATCAAGACTCCTCTTTTTGTCTAATGTGCATGTATTATTTTGCATTCTAGAGTACCACTTGAAGGAGAATTTTGGTTGAATACGAAGGCCATTTATTGATTCCACTCTTGATATAGTTATAAATGTTAGTCCTAGTATTTCTATTTTACTAATGTTGATTGTTTCCTTTTGTATTAGGACTTGGTGTAGAGACCCTACTAATGTCTAGTAAACTAGGTGGAAATCACACAATTCAAAGGGAAAACATAGCTGAATAGTCCACTTGAACCATTGGAAAGACCTTCATTGAACTATCAACTAGGGATAGTAAGCTTGTGATGGTACTGGAATTGTATGTGCTTCCAAAGAACTAAGACTACCTAAATCATCCTAGTACAGGTGTTACACTTGTTGAGAAATCATAAAATGCATAATATAGTAAAACAAGTAATGTTGACACTATTGCTATGGATACCTACAATAGAAGATTGTAACTAATTTACTATCAAGAAATGAATGTTGGAATCTAACTGATAATAATGACTAAACCTACACTTTGTATTACAAAAAGCTAAGTAAACCAAACCATAAATATGAAACAAGAATTGTTCATGAATAACTCAAGGAATCTAATTAACATGCATTTATGAAATAACTGCTACAAAAAAAGTATTTGTATGAAAAATGAAGTGAGGGACAATTACCTTGATTGAACCTTGCTCAAGTGATTACCTCCACTGATCCAACTCAAATCTAGCTTCTTAGATTAACATAATCATCATAACTCAAAACCATTTGTTGTATAACTTCAAAATATCACATAAGATTCTACTAGAATATCTTATTCATGAATCATGGTTGAATAATAAACATTTTTTTATAAGAACATAAACTAACTAAAAATATTTTTTAACTATATCTTCTATTGAACAATTAACTAACTACTAATACCTCAACCACCGAGCCATACATATAGGCATGGGGGAAGCTTATTAAAACAAGGAATCTAAAATAAAACCATAAATCACCACTCCCTATATATCAAAGTGTGATAAAGAATAAGCAATCTATAAGTGAAAAAGGAAGAAGATTTCAAGTAGAACTGAGACTCTGATGTAATAGAACTAGAACGTGGATTGTTTGAATCAGTCACATTAGATTCCTAACTGCAATAGGGTTCTTCTCCTTCAACATATTTATTAAACGTCATAATGATGCATAATCATCTTCATTAAGTTCCTCCATATTGTAGTTGCTACACTCAGTTTATTCTGAAACCTCCCCTACTTTGTTGTCTAGGAACTCCTTTGGCTATAGGCAGTTGTTGTAGGCTACATTCTACCACTAGCTGTAAAGAGTTAGTTCATAAAATATGCACACAATAATAACAACCATAGCTAAACATAGATATCAATTATAATTCATACATATCCACAATTTAATTATGCAATAACCATCACATTATAACCATATTTCCATATACTTTAAATTAGGTTTAGGGTTGTATAATAAGCATAAAAGATAGCATATTGTAGGTATTAGCTCTCAAATTTGCACCCTTGCTAAGTTGCAGAACTTAGCAATTTGGAGTAACATGGGAACACTCCTAGGTTGTGGGTCACCTAAACTTGGAGTGGACCTCCAGATAAGGCTTGATCCTAAATGGTGTCACCTAAAATACTACTAAACTAATGCTTTTCTGAGGAAAGAGTACGAAGGAAACATGAAAATGAAACTAACTGAAAGCTTTAAAAGGTGATGCACCAAATCACTAACTAAAACTTGTAAAACACCTCACATACATAGTTCAAACAATGATAAAGCTTCACATACACAACTCATTTCCATATGCTTCTTGCATAAACATTTCTTAAGAATGTTTTAGAGCTTAACTCCTAGAAGGAAATATACTTTCACAACTAGAACATTGTACTTTAAACACAACCTATAACCTGCAACTTGCATATTCTTCTACAAAAGGTGTTAACAATGAGACAAAACCATAAGGAAAAGATAATTTCACATGTAGTACCATCAATCAAACAAAATGTACACCATAAAATAGAAAAATGAGAAGGTAAAACAAATTTACTTCATTGATATCCAAGGTATCCACTATTATACAAGTCTGTAAAAGAGTTACAATGTTGTCTTTTCCTGAAAGAGCTCCAAAATAAGCTACAATACCTATTGAAAAGAAGAAATAACTAACTCCAAAAACTCTGTTTGAAGTTACTTATGCTTTTTTGAAGCCTTCCCCACACATATTCTTCTAGAAGTTTCTTGATTGTATGCAACAGAAAATCCAAAAATAAAGCACCCAAAACCCCTCCAAAAGGTCTCCAAAGTGAAGAAAATTCAAGCCATTACTTTACCCACAACAAAAGCATGAGAAAATGCTCCAAGATTCTCTTATTCCCTCCAAAAAACCAATAAAAAATAGCCCACATAATTTCCACATGTTTCTCAATCACCTCCAAATTCCCCACATGCTTGGCACAAGTCATCATTATTCAACTAAGTCTCCAACTGCTTTGACTCATACTTTTGGTGTGCTTGCAAAGGAATAAGGACTCAACTAAACTCATAAAAGCACTTGCAAGGTATGGTATTCCATTTTACATTTAAAATACCAATTTGATTTAATTATTTATAACAAAATCATTCAAATCAAATGCTTTACATGTTGAAACAAATGCAAAATTACAAAGGTCTTAATTTGACCATGTGAGGAAAATAAATGCAGAAGTGTCTAAGTCCTCCATACTTGGCATATTTAGGTGAACATATGAGTTCACTAGGCATGAACATAGCACAAGGGTAATAGTTTTTGCAACAATTTTTAGAAAATAAAGGTAAAAATACCTTATTCCTATCAGCATGCTTTAGGGTAAAAACCCTAGCCACAAAACAAAGAAAAAGTTTGCAAAAGCATTTCATTTTTTTTCACTCAGCTTTCTGGAAGTTTGAAGGAGTTGACATAGGGTTTTTGAGGATGCATCCATGGAGGTTTTGATACAAATTATAGGTGCATATTCTATGAATAATCTACCAAATGAGCTTAGGTAAGCTCTTGGAAAGCTTTTTTCTGTCTTTTATTCCATTTTCTGAAGAAACAAATGTTTGCAATCGAGCCCATTTATAGAAACATGATTATATTTAACTTTTCTTCCTTTCCTCTGTCATTTTCATGCATACCCTACTTTTCATGTATATTTTTCTTCCCTGTTTTCAAAAATAGAGGACTAGTCATCTCCATGGTTGTGACCATGCATTCTCTTATACGTATCAAGATTTTTTTCTAGGTTACCAAAACCTTCGCCTCCATTGCATGAAGATATTTCTGCATTTTTTGTATAAAATGGCATTTTTGAAGGAAAAGTGCTCACTTCAAGCATATTATGCAAAAATATGAATGTATTGTTTTCCTAGGTTTCATTGTTCTTTCAATGCACTTATCTTAGCCCCTTTTTGCATTTTAATGTTCATGACCTCAGTCAAACTCTTCATTTTCTCTAAATTATTATGTTTTCTATTTCTCTTGCACTTCTTGAGAAGTAAAAAGGAGGAAAAAATAGATCTCTAGGAACGGCTTCATGTTTTCATAAATATTGAGGGTTTTAATGTTTAACCCTAAGCTGATATTTTGAATCTTCATTGTATTTTTTGAAAAAATAAGTCAAAACTCCTCTCTTTGCATTCAGCCTCTTTGCACAAGGATCACCATTTTCAAATACCACTATCATCAAACACTACTCAAACCTTGAGAAAGTATTCGTGTTCATTTTTTCCCACCTTTTGATACTTGCATAGGATTGTTAAATACTTATATAGGACTGTTAAATTTTCCAATTAATCTCATTCAAAGACATCTCTTGGTAGCTTCCTTGGAGATTTAACCTTTCATCCATCACTGTTAGCTTCTTTTCCCCTTGCATCTGTGAAGGATCCATTGTTCATTCACATTGAGAACACCTTAGAACTATCTTCTCATTCATAAATCATACCCCCTCATTTTGAATTTTCCAAACTAGAATATTCACTATATATACTTGGTTGTCCATTATGCATACAATTTTTATTGTAATTTATGTCTGGACTATCAAAATCATGCATACCAAGTTGTTTCTTAATCATGAATTTCACTCTTCTTGGGTTACTGCATTTGTTCTTGGTCTAATGAAATCTGATTTGAGAATTGGCACTTCAAAAGTAACATTACATATGTAGTCTTAACTATACTTTTGATCCAATTCTTAGGTCATAAAATTGAAACCTCTAAAAGAGATTCCAAACTTAACAATGAGAGGAATACTAAAGTTAACAATGAAAGGTCCCAAAACTACAATGTCTTTACCAGTTATAATTAAAGTCATGTTGCTCCCTCATTCACTTCATTTTGAATTTAAAAAAGTAAATAGAACCTTTTGATTTCAAACAATGCTTCTGCCATAGTTGGTCTCTGTGAAGCATCCCTCTCCATACATTGTGCGACAACATGGAAAACTATCTTCAATATTTTTTATATAAGTAATTGTTTTCTGAAGCTCCTTGTTGAGACTTTCTACCCTTGATAAGTCTATCCATTATTCACTGTGACTATGGTTTTTCTTTACACTGACTGTCATCAATTGACTACCATAAGTGAAGCTATTCTTCTCTCACAATCATCAAGTAAACAATTAATATTTCTTGTCAATGAAACTTTTAGACCATCCATGTGATTATCTCCATCAATTGTTCAAAATCTATTTGCATGTCCTAGCAAGGTACCAAAGTATGCATCAAAGCACCATTGAAAAGCTATGTTGACAATGATTCTTTGAACCCTACCACTCACTAACACTTGTTCATTTCCCTCCTTGAATTGTGCCTTTGCATCCTCATCACTGTCATTATTGATCTCTTTATCATATTTTTTTCTATTATGTTGGAGTTGCTCTCATTGTTCATGAAATGGATGACAATGTTATTTATATACTTATTGACAGAGAAAGCATCATTATCATGACTGAATCTTCATCCATTGGCATTGTAATAGTGTTATGAAGGAGCTTCAATATTTTCCTATTGTAATTATTATCAAATCTTTGCTCACTATTATGAATGTCATTGGTAAAAGGAAATATATGTAATGACAAGATGACTACCCTATTCACTACTTCTATGACTGTGTCAGTAGCTCCATTTTGATTTCGATTTGCTACTTCAAGGATCTTTTAATATTGAACTGCTTAGTTAATATCTTCATAGTAAGGTAGGTTGAGTCCTCAAGTCACAATTCTATTAATTCTTGAATTGACACTTAAAAAAACATTTGGAAATATGTGTTAATTTTGAAGTCTTGCAAACTCAAGTAAAGTGGGTCCACTAAGAAGATTGAAAGACATATCCAGTAGAGTAAGATTTCCAAGAAGAAAAATTTGTTGAGGAACATGACCGATAAGTAGGTTTCCCTATAAATATAACTTAACCATTGCAATGCAATCTCCAATCTACTCAGGAATACTTCCAACCAAAGCATTCCATGAAAGTTCTAACACCCCATAATGTTGTAAATACACAGAGTTAGGCAAAGCTATTTTTCAAAGCTCATTATGTTGATGTTGTCTTTAGCTTGATGTTCCACTGTTCATGGTAGCTATTTTACCCATTCAAGAAGGTAACTGTCCCTTTATTTTTTTTCTCTCAATGACATACTTATGATCACTGTCTTATGAATTTCCTTTTGCATTGACTTCTCATTGAGTCTTCAAGATCATTACTTGTTGATATAACATAACATCACGGTCATACAAGGAAACTTATTGTTATGCACAGAGGCTTACTATTTCATGATGAATTCATTTGATTTTTGTTTCATAAGAATGATAGGATAGCTATTTGTTCAACTATTGTGCAAATGTTTGCATAATCTTCCCTTTTTGTTATACAATGTTGTCTCTATTGCATCAATGTCGATATCTCTTCTTTGCATCCTTGGACAACACCTTGATATGATGACTTTATCATGTACTCCATTGTTGTATGCTATGATAAATATCAATGTATTTTAATGGTTTCTCAATAATGTTTCAATGGCATTATGATTGTTCCTTCAAATCTTTCTCTTTGATTATAAGGAATACCAAAATGTTGTTTCTCTATAAATGGTGATTGAAATGACTTCTCATATCTCTTATTTAGTGAAAGAATTGTAGTTTGAATTGCATTTCTCTTCTTCTCCATGACTACTCCTTTGATCAACATGATGGCAACCTACTATTTGGTTCATTGTGAAATGGTGAAGAGTAATCTTTCTTGATAATTCACACAATTTTTGTTGCATATTTTGAATTTGATAATGAAAGTCGGTCAAGTGGTATGATTCCATATTGATTTAATGCATCAAGAATAGGTTTATCATCAACTTGATCAAGATGCTCAATTTTTCTTACATTCCTATCCCTCTTAAAATACAAGTGGGCAGCATGTTGGGCTCAACCCTCATGGGAGCCACATTTTACTCCACATGTTGTAACCAGATGAAACAAAACAACAATGAAGATTTCACCTATACCTGCACAATGAGCAAACACATTAGATAAAACAAAGCATATGATAGATTTTTTTGATAACTTTTTGTTTTCCTAGACATCTGTGGTATGCAAGCTATTGTAATGCTTATGAGGATTAGGCTATATTTTTATGGATGTTTTCATATGTATTGATTGGTAATCCTTCATTGCTCTAACAAAACTCTTCTCACACATGTAAGAAACCTAGGAGCAGTGGGGAGTACAACAACTAGAGGCTAGATAAGTAGCAAGAGCTGAAGATGATGCAAAACAAGACAACTAGGATTCGCCATTTAGGCAATGATGGATCCCCTATCTCTATATATGCATTTCTTTCATTATGTATCTATGAATGTATAGTTTTTTTCCATCATTTGCATTCAAATAGTTAGTCCCATGGCTTGTGTGGGACAACATTCATTTATATTATCAATGAATGTTTCACTCTCTTCTCTATTGTATTCATTTGCATAATGTAATAATGCAATCTAGTTGATAATCTCTTTTATGCATATGGATGAAACTTAGCAGAAAAGACATGTACCTTTCATCTTTAGTTTGCAAATGCTATCTCATCTCTACCTATTTGAGTTGGAAGCAAAATCAGGTAACATTTTTTGTGACATCTACTATATGTTTGCCTGCCAAACATCTTGACCAATTGCTTAAGCTTATCCATTGGGCACAAAGTCACTAGGATACTTGAAAAAATTTGAAAAACAATCTTATACGTTATGTAACTCATTAGATCAGTGCATGACACCTTGAAAACTTATTCCAAACACACCAAAACACATAGAAAAAAACTAACTAACTATGCAAAAAAACATAGGGAATTGGAAAAAACCTACATTTAAACTAATGTGCAACAACACTTAGAGGAAATGAAACTCCTAAACTAGCATGTACAAGGTAGATCATACCTCAAAATAGTGTTTGAGGTGTATCCCATTAATTGGGATAGGAAAAACTTCTCCATCCATTTTGACAATTGAAATGCATTGTGCTCTTTGCACTCAGTAATGACAAACGGGCCACTCCACATACTATCAAACTTGGTGTGTTTTCCTGGCCTTCTCTTTAATTCATCCCACTTAAGCACAACATATCCCTCTTTAAACACCCTATGTGTTGCTTTCTTGTCAAAAACTATCTTTTTCTGGAGTTGATGTAATTTTTTCATGGCTTTATCCCTTGTTTCTTCCATCTCCATGAGTTGTGCATATCTAACTACCATTGGATCTTCCTCATCAAACATCTCAAGCTGGTTCATAACTTCAAGAGCTGGAGCTCAATAGATAAAGGAAATCTTGCCTCTTTGCCATATACCAACATATATGGGGAGTTCCCAATGGATATTTTTAGAGTTATTCTATTTTCCCACAATGAAGATTTCAACTTGGTGTGCCAGGTTCTCTAGTTATCCTCCAAAATCCTTTTGATAATTTTGATCAGGTTCTTATTTGTTGAATTTTCCAAACCATTACCTTGAGGGTAATAGTTTGATGTTGTATTCATGTGAATACCATTTCTGATAGCCCAATCACTTACTCTCAATCCAAAACAGGCTAAGACATTATCTGAAATAATTGATTCAGGTACACTGAATCTGGTTACCAAATCATCATAAAAATTTAACACAACACTTTCATTGGCTTCTTTCAAATCCATTGCTTCAATCCATCTTGTAAAATAGTCAGTTTCAGTAAGGACCCATCTATGACCTGCACTAGAAGGTGGGTTGATGGAACCAATAAAATCAATGCCCCACCTCATAAAAGGTTATTCCACTTGAATAGGCTACAAAGGCAAGGTTGGTAGCCTCTCTTTGCCTACAAATAAGGCACATTTGGCACATTTTCTAGCCCAAGCATGGACATCCTTAAAAATGCTTGGCCAATAGTAGCCAACTCTCATTATTTTTCATGCTATAGTTCTTTGGGAAAAATATCCCCCAGCTATTCCATCATGGAACTCATGAAGAACCTTATCAATTTTATCATTATCAATGCATCTCAGTAACACACCATTGTAGTCTCTTCTAAACAACACATCATTAACTGACACATAAGGAATAGATTGTATTCTAAAATATCTTCTCTTGGCCTTATCTAAACCTCGTGGATATTCACTAGTCTACAAAAAATGAATCATATCTCGCATCCAACTTGCACCTAATATTGGAGTAGCATTCTAAGGCTCACCATTAGTGACCAGAATTGTCTCTTTCCCTATTTCCAACCCATTTTCAAACCTTGAAGCAAGTTGTTCACACAACCCATTTCCCTCAAAAGCTTGGTAATTTTGATGTCAATGTCATATTCCATGACCTTTGAAATCCATCTTGCCCTTTTCTCATTCAAGTCTCTGCTTAACAAAAACTCTTTCACACTAGGGTGAGAAACCATTAAATGCACCTTATTGTTAGAAACCAAGTGTTTAAACTTTTTCAAACTCCTAATGACTTCCAATACATGAGAAGTTATACCTCTATTCATAGTCTTCCAAATCTTGACTAAAATAGGTACTGGGTAATTCTAAACCATCATCATTCTACTGTACCAACATTGTAGAAATAGTTTCTATGCTACCAAAGGCATACAAAATGAAATATTTTGAAAATTTTTGATTTACCAAAGTAGAATTTTTTGATAAGGCCTCCTTTATAGCTTCAAAACTATGCTTGGCATCCATGGTCTAGCTTAAACTTGTATTTTTCTTCAATATGGCAATTAGTGTTTCAAGAGACTAACAATATCAAGAATAAACCTTCTAAAAAAATTAATTCTGTAAAGAAAAATTTGCAGCCCCTTTTTATGGTTGGATAAATTTGTATCCAAAATGGCACTTACTCTTTCTGGATCAATGGTGATCCCCTATTTTGACACTACATGTCCTAGAAGCTTGCCTTCATGGACAAAAAAATGCATTTTTTGGGTTGAGGGATATACCAAACTCCATACACCTCTCAAATACTTGTTTCAAATGTGAAAGATGCTCATTTTCATTCTTAGAAAACATGGTTATATCATCAAGTTAAATGAGCATGAGCTTATAGATCATCCCTTGAAATGGCATGCTCATTTCCCTTTAGAAAGTGCAACCAACATTGGACAAGACAAATGACATTCTTGTATAGGCCATGGTGCCCCATTTTGTGGTAAAAGCAGTCTTATACTAGTCTTCTTCTTTAACTAAGACTTGGTCATATCCTGAATAACCATCAAGTAATGAGAACCTTTCTGAACCAACTACTACTTGAAGAATCTACTCCATAGAGGATAGTGGATAATGATTTTTTAATGAGGCTCTATTGAGGTCTCTAAAGTCTACACAGAGCCTAATTTCTCAATTTTTCTTTCTAATCAAGACAAGGTTAGAGACCCAAGATGTATGCTTGATTGGGAAAATGATGCCTCCCCCAATCAGCTTGGTCAATTCTTTTATCATAAGAGGCTCAAGTTTGGCATTTAAAGGTGTCTATTTCTACCTAACATGTTTTGCATTTGGATCTAATTCTATGATATGTTGGGAAATTTGGGGATCAAAACCCTTTAAATCTTAATACTCCCATGTAAATACATCTTGAAATTCTTGACAAAGAGCAATAAAATCTTTCCTATCTTCTTGTGAAAAAATTTGACCAATTTTAAGGAGCTTACCTTTGAATATCTCAAGCTCTTCATAATGATCCTCCTTGACCTGCATGTTGGTCTTTCTCTTTTTGAGATGATCATCAATACTAAAGGTAGATTCCAAGGTGACTAGACCCTTGGGAAACTTGTTAGTTCTCAACTAAATGATTTGATCATCATATTGTTGCTTGAGCTTATCTTGGTTTACCACTAAAAATTTGTCCTCTTTTAGCAGAAAATTCAAAACTTGTTCATCACTCTTGAAAACTTTCCAGTGAGTGTTATTATCAGGAATAGAAGGTCTACAAACAACCTTGACATACTACTACACTTTTTCCTTCTTAATATCATTAGGTATATCAAACTGAGCCCCTATTGCAGCTAGCCTATCTGCATGCTTATTCTAATTCCTAGGAATAGAAACCAAATCGAAAGCATTGAATTCTTCTATCATGTCCCACACTTTATGTTAATAGGACTTCAAAACATCATTTTTTTGTAACATGTAGACCCCTTACCTGATTTACAATCAACTCACTGTCACCATATACCTATAAGCATCCAATCTTCCTCTTTCTAGCCTATTCCAACCCCTGGATCAAGCCTTCATACTCAGCGGTATTATTAGTACATGAAAATGAAAAATAGAAAGTAGAGTAATACTTGTCACCTTGTGGGGACACAAGCATTGCACCCCCACCAGCTCCATTCTTGCTTCTAGAGCCATCAAAAAACATTTTCCATACTTCATCTTGTTTTTCTAACTGTTATTATACTTTCTTTTTGAGGTTTGGGATAACTACATTAGGTTCATGCAACATATACACACCCAAACTAGCCTCTTTAATGTTGTTGCTTGGATTATCTTCCACATTTTATGCTTCCCACTCATTTAGAAGAATTTTTGGGATATTTTTAGCTTGTGAAATTAACTCTTGAGCAATAGCATGCTCACTATCATAAAAACAACACAACTAGAATTAACAGTACTTGGTACATACAGCTCAATATGGTCCTTGGCAAGTGATTCAGATTTAATGATTACTTTTGTCCCATTTCTATTCCTAAATATCATGTGGGACCAATATGAGGACAAGTAACGTCATATTTTGGCAGTGAAATCTCTTGACACACTCAAGGAAAAATGAGGTGGTAAATCAATGACAGATATATCCGAAGGGATGGAAAAATTTAGGCAGAAATGTAAATTAACACTTAAATCCTTAATGAAACCTATGGTGTTAATGGTTTTCCCATCAAGTGGGACCACTCCCTTTTCAAGAGGTTGATATTTCAATCCTAACCTATCAGCAATCTGTTTGGGCATGACAGAACTACTTGCCCCTAAATCTACCATGCAATTATGAACCAACTTATCCCCTATTATTAAAGATACATAAAAAGGGGGAGATTTGATATCTTTACTTGGATGCTTACTATTGTCTTGATGTGTATTTTTAAAAACAACCTTAACTTGACCTACTGGAACATCACTTGAAACACTCAAATCAGTCAATACAGATTGTAATAAATCCTTTTGACCTAGGATGGATAAAGAATCCCACATTGACATGGTTATATTCATTTTCGTCATGGACTCAATAATGTTGAAAGGTGCAAAATTGTTTACCTTTTGATGAGTCCTTGCAACAGCAAGGTCTGGCTGCAAGTGGGTTGATTGGGGTTTGTTCCCATGTTGCTCTTTACTGGTGCCTTGTGGATTTCTTTGCAAAATGTGTGGTACTTGAGCATTGAATAGGCTGATAGCTTCCTTTTCCTTGTTTTTTGTTTTTCCAAACTCAAAAGCACTCTTGTTGACTCTAGTAGTGGTTTCTATTAGAGAATAATCTCTATTCACTCCACAAAACTCCTCTTCTTGCCCATTTAGGAGAGTTGTATCACTTGTAGGGAGATCCTGCTATTGTGGAGATTCATCATTAGGCACATTTTGCATACTTGAAACATTCTGCACCATCAAAGCCTGGTTGATAACCCCATTTGAACATGTAGCTTGGTTATGGTGTTGGTTGCAGGGAAAGCACCACTCATAATCTGCTACAAGGTTATTTTGAATAGGAACAAGATCTCTAACTAAACTGATTGGAGCTAGATTGTATGACTAAAAAGGCTTTGGACTGAGATTATGCCTTGCACCTTGGTTGTTTCCCTAATATGGCTGCCTATTAGCTTGGTATGGCTGAATTTGACCTTGATTTTGAGGCTGATAGGGCTTAAAACCTTGGAACTGTTGCTTCTTAATGCTCACTAGCTCGTTGCCAAAAGACTGAAGTATACTTTCAATTTTTTGTTGTATGCTTTTAATCTCTTGTAATTCCTAAGATGGACTTGGCATAGTAATTTCTTAGCTAAAAACAACTAGTAAAGGGGATATTTGAGGTGTTGGCAAGGTAATAGGATGTTGTATGTCATGGAATATGGGCATAGGAGGTCTAGGATAAATTCTTCCAGCTTGTATGAGGTTATTTCCAACCCTTACAACTATGTCATAAGATAATGGTAATGTGTTTCCACCCATTGATTGTATCATAACAACAATTTCACTATTTAAAGCTCCTAAAAAGTAAAGAAATGCATACTCAGCTGGAGGCCTTGTGGTTTTTGGAATTCTATCCCATGTCCTTTGGAAACAGAAGTTAAAGTCTGCCATCCGCTCATGGGAAGCTCTCTTAATGGTGGTAAGATGCTCCACTAGTGACAAGTTGTCATACTTATCCTCAAACTACTTGCATAAAGCTTCACCTAGTTCATCCCATGTTCTGATGGACTTAATTGTTAAACCTCTAAACCATTGAAGTGCCTTCCCTTTAAAAGATGCTACTAGCAACCTCAAAGCAACATTTTCTGCTACTATGTGGTGCATTAAACATAGATTTTCCATATCTTTGATGTGCTCTAGTAGTGTGGTTTGATCCTCACCTGTGAAATATGGGATACTTTTGAGGGAAGCCATGGGAATATCATCATGTTGGGCTAAATTTAGTGAGCTACCTCCATTAAAAGTAACAAAGACCTGATTCCTTGGAATTGACATTGGTGTAACCAAAATTTGTTGCCTCACAATAGGATTTGTAACTCTCATTGTAGGTGGAGTTGAAATTGTCTTCCTTGATGAAACAAAAGCTCTCTTTGCTATTTTTCCTTGTCTTCTAGGTGGTGACAACTACAAGTATTCAAAAGGAATAGACCTTCCTCTTGTCTGTATTTTTCTCATAATTTGTTGTAACACTAGTATTATCTTCTTCCACACACAGAGTTGCCATATATGCTATTTTTAACCTCTAAAAGGCCTGAAATTCACTGGCTACATATCAAAACCAGCAATAACATGTAATTTCTTTGACTATCTTGATTTGATTGTCCCACCAGGCATGCCAAAACTATTAGCTCTGAAATCTACACCTTTGCTAAGTTGCAGAACTTAGCAATTTGGAGTAACATGGGAACACTCCTAGGTTGTTGATCACCTAAAATTGGAGTGGACCTCGAGATAAGGTTGGATCCTAAATGGTGTCACCTAAACTACTACTAAGCTAATGATTTTTTGAGGAAAGATTGAAAAGGAAACATGACAATGAAACTAACTGAAAGCTTTAAAAGGTGATGCACCAAATCACTAAATAAAATCTGTAAAACAACTCTCATACATAGTTCAAAAAATGATAAAGCTTCACATAAAAAAATCATCTCCATATGCTTCTTGCATCAACATTTCATAAGAAGGTTTTAGAGCTTAACTCCTAGAATGAAAGATACTTTCACAAATAGAACATTCTACTTTCAACACAACCTATAACCTGCAACTTGCATATTCTTATGCAAAAGTTGATAACAATGAGACAACCAAAAGGAAAAGATAATTTCACATGTAGTATCATCAATCAAACAAAATGCACACCATAAAACAAAAAAATGAGAAGGTAAAACAAATTTGCTTCATTGATATCCAAGGTATCCACTGTTATACAAGTTTGTAAAAGAGTTACAATGTTGTATTTTCCTGAAAGAGCTCCAAAATAAGCTACAATACCTATTGAAAAGAGAAATAACTAACTCCAAAAACTCTTTTTGAAGTTACTTGTGATTTTTTGGAGCTTGTCCCACATATTCTAAAGATAAAACTAAAGCACCCAAAACCCCTCCAAAAGGTCTCCAAAGTGAAGAAAAGTCAAGACATGACTACCCACAACAAAATCATGAGAAACTACTCCAAGATGCTCTCATTCCCTCCAAAAACCTAGTCAAAAACAGCCCACATACTTTCCACATGTTTTTCAATCACCTCCAAATTCCCCACATGCTTGGCACAAGTCATCATTATTCAACTAAGTCTCCAACTACTTTTAATCGTACTTTTGGTGTGTTTGCAAAGGCATAAGGACTCAACGAAACTCATAAAAGCACTTACAAGGTATGGTATTCCATTTTACATTTAAAAAAGAAATTTTATTTAATGATTTATAACAAAATCATTCAAATCAAATGCTTTACATGTTGAAACAAATGCAAAATTGCAAAGGTCTTAATTTGACTATG
This sequence comes from Sequoia sempervirens, assembly GCA_007258455.2. Classification (NCBI taxonomy): domain Eukaryota; kingdom Viridiplantae; phylum Streptophyta; class Pinopsida; order Cupressales; family Cupressaceae; genus Sequoia; species Sequoia sempervirens. Next base: position 92,312 of record VDFB02253699.1, on the reverse strand, counting down.
TGAGGAAAATAAATGCAGAAGTGTTTAAGTCCTCCATACTTGGCATATTTAGGTGAACATATGAGTTAACTAGAGATGAACATAGCACAAGGGTAATAGTTTTTGCAAACATTTTTTAGAAAACAAAGGTAAAAATAGCTTATTCCTATCGGCATGCTTTAGGATAAAAACCCTGGCCACAAAACAAAGCAAAAGTTTGCAAAATCATTTCATTTTTTTCTCACCGAGCTTTCTAGAAGCTTGAAGGAGCCAACATAGGGTTTTTGCAATGCATCCATGGAGGTTTTGATACAAATTCTATGTAAATATTCTATGAAGAATCTACCAAATGAGCTTAGATAAGCTTTTGGAAAGAATTTTTCTGTCTTTTATTCTATTTTCTAAAGAAACAAATGCTTGAAATTGAGCCCATTTGTAGAAACATGATTATATTTCACTTTTCTTACTTTCCTCTGTCATTTTCATGCATACCCTAGAGATTACTTGCACTTTTCATGTATATTTCTTCCCTGTTTGCAAAAACAAGGACTGGTCATCTCCATGGCCATGACCATGCATTCTCTTACAGGTATCAAGATTTGTTTCTGGATTAATAGAACTCACGCATCTATTGCATGAAGATATTTCTGCATTTTTTGTATAAAAATAGCATTTTTGAAGGAAAAGTGCTCACTTTGAGCCTATTATGCAAAAATATGAATGTATTTTTTTCCTGGGTTACATTGTTCATTCAATGCACTTCTCTTAGCACCTTTTTGCTTTTTAATGGTCGTGGCCTTAGTCAAACTCTTCATTTTCTCTAAATTATTATTTTTTCTATTTCTCTTGCACTTCTTGAGAAGTAAAAAGGAGGAAAAAATAGATCTCCAGGCATGGCTTCATGTTTTCATAAATATCGAGGGCTTGAATGTATAACCCTAAGTTGACACTTTGAATCTTCATTGTATTTTCTGAAAAAAAGAAGTCAAAACTCCTCTCTCTACATTTGACCTCTTTGCACAAGGATCACTATTGTCAAATACCACTGTCATCAAACACTACTCAAACCTTGAGAAATTATTCATGTTCATTTTTTCCCACCTTTTGATACTTGCACGAGGTTATTAAATTTTCCAATCAATCTCATTCAAATACATCTCTTGGTAGCTTCCTTGGAGGTTTAACCTTGCATCCATCATTGTTATTCATGGCTTCTTTTCTCCTTGCATCTATGAAGGATCCACTATCCATTCACATTGAGAACATCTTAGAACTATCTTCTCATTCATAAATCATGCCCCCTCATTTTGAATTTTCCAAACTAGAATATTCACTATATATACTTGGTTATCCATTATGCATACAAGTCTTATTGTAATCTGTGTCTGGACTATCAAAATCATGCATACCAGGTTGTTCCTCAATCATGAATTCACTCTTCTTGGGTTACTGCATTTGATGTTGGTCTAATGAAATCTGACTTGAGAATTGGCACTTCAAAATTACATATACAGTCTTAACTATACTTTTGATCCACTTCTTAGGTCATAGAATTAAAACCTCTAAAAGAGATTCCAAACTTAACAATGAGAGGAATACTAAAGTTAACATTGAAAGGTCCCAAAACTACAATTTCTTTACCAATTACAATTAAAGTCATGTTGCTCCCTCATTCACTTCATTTTGAATTAATCAACAAATAGAAACTTTTGATTTCAAATAGGACTTCTACCATGGTTGGTCTCTGTAAAACATCCATCTCCATACATTGTGCGAAAACATGGAAAACTATCTTCAATATTTTCTATATAAGTAAATTTTTTTTGAAGCTCCTTGCTGAAACTTTTTTCCCTTGATAAGTCTATCCATTATTCACTATGACTGTGGTTTTTCTTTACACTGAATATCATCAATTGACTACCATAAGTGAAGCAAGTCTTCTCTCATAATCATCAAGTAAACAATTAAGAGTTCTTGCCAATGAAACTTTCAAACTATCTATGTGAGTATCTCCATCAATTTTTCAAAAGCTATTTGCATGTCCCGGAAAGGTACCAGAGTATGCATCAAAGCACCATTGAAAAGCTATGTTGACAATGATTCTTTGAACCCTATCACTCATTGGTACTTGTTCATTTCCCTCCTTGAACTATGCCTTTGCATCCTCATCATTGTCATTAATGATCTCTTTGTCATATTTTTTCTATTGTGTTGGAGTTGCTCTCATTGTTCATTAAATGGATAACATTGTTATTTATCTACTTATTGACAAAGAAAGCATCATTATCATGATTGAATCTTCATCCATTGGCATTGTAATAGTGTTATGAATGAGCTTCAATCTTTTCTTCTTGTACTTATTGTCAAATATTTTCTCATTATTATGAATGTCATTGGTAAAAGGCAATATTTGTAATGACAAGATGAATGCCCTATTCACCGATTCTATGATAGTGTCACTAGCTCCCTTTTGATTTAGATTTTCTACTTCAAGGATCTTTTAATCTTGAACTACTCAGTTATTGTCTTCATATTAAGGAAGTTTGAGGCCTCAAGTCACAATTCTATTAATTCTTGAACTCACACTAACAAAAACATCCAAAAATATGTGTTAATTTTGAAGTCTTGCAAACTCAAGTAAAATGGGTCCACTAAGAAGATTGAAAGACATATCAAATAGAGCAATATTTCCAAGAAGAAAATGTTGTTGAGGAACATGACCGGTAAGTAGGTTTCCCTGTAAAGATAACTTACCCATTGCAATGCAATCTCCAATCTGCTCAGGAATACTGCCAACCAAAGCATTCCATGAAAGATCTAACACCCCATAATGCTATAAATACACAGAGTCAAGAAAAGCTATTTTTGGAAGCTCATTGTGTTGATGTTGTCTTTAGCTTGATGTTCCATTTTTCATGGAAGCTATTTTACCCATTCAAGGAGGTAATTGTCCCTTTATTTTTTTTTCTCTCATATACATGCTTATGATCATTGTCTTATGAATTTCCTTTTGCATTGAATTCTCATTGAGTTTTGAAGATCATTACTCATTGATATAACATAATATCATGGTCATGCAAGGAAACTTACTGTTATGCAAGGAAGCTTACTATTTCATGATGACTTCATAATTGATTGTTGTTTCATAAGCATGATAGGGTAGCTTTCTATTCAACTCTTGTGCACATGTTTGCATAATCTTCCCTTTTTTTTAGACAATTTTGTCTTTGTTGCATCAATGCCAATATCTCTTTGCATCCTAGGACAACACCTTGATAAATGATGACTTGATCATGTACTCCATTGTTGTATGCTATGATAAATATCAATGTATTTTAATGGTTTCTCAATAATATTTTAGTGGCATTATGACCGTTCCTTCAAATCTTGCTCTTTAATTATTAGGAATAACAAAATGTTGTTTCTCTATAAATGGTGATTGAAATGTCTTCTCATATCTCTTAATTAGTGAAAGTACTGTATTTTGCATTGCATTTATCTTCTTCTCCATTACTGCCCCTTTGATCAACATGATGGAAGCCTAATGTTCGGTTCATTATGAAATGATGAAGAGTTATCTTTCTTGATAATTCACACAATTTTTTTGTATCTTTTGAATCTGATAATGAAAGTTGATCAAGTGGTATGATTCCATATTGATTTAATGCATCAATAATAGGTTTATCATCAACTTGATTAAGCTACTCAATTTTTCTTACATTCCTACCCCTCTTAAAACATAAGAGGGTAGCATGTTGGTATCAACCCTTGTGGAGCCACATTTTACTCCACATGCTATAACCAGATGAAACAAAACAACAACAAAGGTTTCACCTATACCTACACAATGATAACTCTTTTGTTTTCCTAGACATCTATGGTATGCTAGCTATTTTAATTCTTATGAGGATTAGGGTATATTTGTATGGATGTTTGCATATGTATTGATTGGTGATCCTTCATTTCTCTAACAAAACTCTTCTCACACATGCAAGAAACCTAGGAGCAGTGGGGAGTGCAACAACTGGAGATTGGATAAGTAGGAGGAGCTAAAGATGATGTAGAACAAGACAACTAGGATTTGGCATTCAGGCAATGATGAGTCTCCTATCTATATATATGCATTTCTTTCATTATGTATCTATGAATGTATAGTTTTTTCCATCATTTGCATTCAAATATTTAATCCCATGGCTTGTGTGGGAAAACATTCATTTATATTGTCAATAAAGACTACATTTTGCAAAAGATGCTTCACTCTCTTCTTTGTTGTATGCATTTGCATAATGTAATAATGAAATTTAGTTGATAATCTATTTTATACATATGGATGAAACTTATCATAAAATAGCATGTACTTTTCATCTTTAGTTTGTAAATGTTATCTCATCTCTACTTGATTGAGCTGGAAGCAAAATCAGGTAACAGTAGGAATATGTATAAGATAAGTGTTAGAGAGTATTTATGAACTTGCATAAAAACATATGAAAACTATCTAATGACTAGACTTATCATTCCCCCCAACTACCTATTTTCTTGTCCTCAATAAAATTAACTAGGGCTAGAGGTTGTAGTGCAAAGTGATTTCCCTAAGGTTTGTGACAACATCCACTCCTTTGACTTGTTTCAAATAGAATCCTCTATGGCATGCAAGTTTTTTCATTTTGGTAACCTCTGCTCTCTCACATTCCTCATTCTTCTCCCTTGTCTAGTGTGGTACTGAGTATAGGAGTATTGGTGGCTGTAATGTAAGTGGTACCCATTGAAGTCATTTATCCCTTCCAATATCCATATACCTTTGTGTTCTTTCAAGCATGGACATAAAATTGTAAATGGAGTGGGGCTCTTTCCTTTGCAACTCAGGAGTTAAACTGTCCCATATTTCCTACACAAAGTGGTAAGAATGATGAATGAGTCCAACAGTCAATATTTGCATCCTTCTATAATCCTACATTCTCAAATTCATAATATTCCTGCCTACACCTTTGTGGTCCAAGAGTTGTAACCATTCTTCTATGATCACCTCAGGGGTTTTAGATTCCTTATTGGAAGAGAAACCGATTTCTCTCTCTCCATATACTCTTGCATAATTTCACCCCTAAACTTTTCATTCTTGAAATGGGATGCTAGTGCCCTTAATTGTAAATCTCCCATAAATATTAATGGGTTTCATTTTGTGTCTTTAGGCACAACATAATTATGCAAATAATATTCACATAATTGATCCTTTTCTTCTAGTGTGGCATCAACAATATCACTTAGAAAATCAAATTTTCTACTCATAGCTCAACTGGTTGGTTGCTAATCAACCAACTGAATTGATAACTCAATAGAATTATTGCATAAACAAAGCATATGTCCTAGCTGGAGGTCTACATTTAACAATCTAGGTGGATTTATCTACTACTTCTTCCACCTTGACTGCTAACCTTTTCAATTCAATATCTCTACTCTTTATTATCCTAGTATGCTCTGAGACCATTGTTTCTTTTTCTTTCTTCCAATTCTCCTTCTGCTTAGAAAAATCTTGAGAAACTTTCCATAATTGGTATCCTAGGGACATAGTTGTATAATAGATTGGAGTTTTTGTGGCAGGGGGTCTTTTGTTCTCAGTTTCAAGTTCTTTATTTCATGCTTTAACTATTGCTAGTTTTGCAAGAAAATCTAACTTTGACCCATGTCCATAAGTATGTAATTTTTCCTCCAATTCCTAAATTTTCATTTCCCTTTCTTGTCCCTTTTCTCATAGGTTTTTATCAGTTCTTCTAATTGTTTGATCCTTTCTAATCCTTCTTGTAATTCTTTTCTAACACTTATTTATTTTAAAAATAATTCCCTATCTTTCAAAAATTGTTCATCACTAGCCCCTATATATTCATAACCCTCACTATCAGGGTTGATTGGGGTTCTCTTCTTGGTTTTGTTGGCAAAAAAATATCCTTTGAAATTGAGTCAGAGGTAGTGGATATATACCATTTCATTTTTGTAGGAACATGCATATTTTTAAACACATTGTCCTTTAGCTCTAAGTCAGTACCTATTGTCACAACATCTTTTTCTTCTTCTGGTTTCTTAATACTTCCCCTCATAGCACCCTTCCTTTTAGGGTAGTGCGAATGCCCTGGTTGAGTGGGTTTCTTTTTTTTCACCTTTAAAGGTACGGAAGAAGAAGAACCTCTCTTCTTTTTGGTTTTGGCATTTTTCTAGAAGTTGTTGGGGTTTCATGTACCTCATTTGTTGTAGGTTGATCAGATGTTGCATGTGGTTATTTATGCACACTTTTCTCCTTTGATTCTCCCTTGTTGTGGGTAGGTGAAGTAGCAGGTGAAATAGGAGGAATTTCCCTTAAAGATACAACAGGTGACTCTAGGTATTCTGGAACTGTTGGTTCCTCAAGAATATTATTAATGTCTTGATAAATTAAAAATCTCTCTTAGGACACATGTGGATATTGAACCCTAAGGATCCTTTTTAATAATAGGGTTACCAAATAGTAATGTTACAAAGCTGAATCATTTATCTTCCTTTGGTACTCAGACCCCATTCTTTTTAACAAATTGTAAAGTAAATTAGGTACATTAACCAATCTATTGTGATAGAGGTGACTCAATAGGTTAAAATGCATAGTATATAAAAGGTATTGTCTATCATCACAATTGATATATTTAATAATATAAGAAGCACAAGAAACCCATACCCATGGAAGTGACAATCTCTTTGTACCTTGTGATGATGAATCAAATTTTTCTCCTACCTCTCTGAACTAATCCCTAGCAGGTGAAACATGAGGAATTTCCCTTAAAGATACAACAGGTGACTCTAGGTTTTCTAGAACTATTGGTTCCTCAAGAATATTATTAATGTCTTGACAAATTAAAAATCTCTCCTAGGAAACCTATGGATATTAAACCCTAAGGCTCTTTTTAATAATAGGGTTACCAAATATTAATGTGACAAAGATGAATCATTTATCTTCCTTTGTTACTTATACCCATTCTTTATAACAAATTGTAAAGGAAATTAGGTACATTGACCAATCTATTGTGATAGAGGTGACTCAATAGCTTTAAAATGTACAGTATATAGAAGGGATTTTCTATCATCACAAGTGATATACTTAATAATATAAGAAGCACAAGAATCCCATACCCATGGAAGTGATAATCTCTTTGTACCTTGTGATGATGAATCAAGGTTTTCTCCTACCTCTCTGAACTCATCCCTAGCAGCTACTGCATTCACTCTAATAGGGAATTCAACTCCATTCCTTGGTAGACTAGACACTTCCGCAATTCTATCCTTTGAAGCATTCACTCTCAATTCCTTGATAATGGATTCATCATGTTGTAATGTCACTACAAACTTCCTTTTCATGTCTTCATTATACTCTGTCAACTTCAAAAGATAGTCTAACCATCCCACTCTTGTGAAAATGGAAAAAAACTAACTTGTCCTCCAATATTTTTTGATGTGCTAATGGTTCCCTTCGGAAAATATCACCTCCCATGGTGAAATATCTTGACTCTACTCAAAACTTTGGAAATTTAGCTCAAAATTCAATTTCAACAACCCTTTGCTCAAACCATCTATATATGTTATACTTGCATGCACTTCTTGTTGGAAATATGAAGCCTTGCAACATGAGCTATAAAGTCAACATGAAGTAAACTATATGGGAAGATTACTTGGTTTATCAAAAGTTGTTCTCTATCGGTAATGTTTTTTGTGATGAGTCAGTGCATTGGTATTTGAGTCCAGAATTCATCGCATAAATAAATATGACTCTAATCTCTTAACCATGTTATCATGTATCATTCATAAATCTATAATCTTGATAATTTTTGGGTTGTGAGCAGAAAGTTATCTCTGAGAGATTCCTTAGCATATCGGTGTGGGAGACTCTGAATTTTCTTAAGGAGAAATTTTAATGTTGTGGTTTTTATGGTCTCTTTGATGATAGTATGATGAGAATTTAATGTGGTCTCAGATCCGAAAGGTTTTTTCTTTGAGGATTGTATGTTGGCTTGAGATTCTATGAATTATGTTCTAGTCTTGGCCGACCCAACGTATGTAGTTCACTATGAATACTAAGTTGTGCTTTATGGATGTCAACCGACTTGGTATATTGCACTACATGGATAAAATATTTAAAATCATATATGGTGTTGAAAAGGGTGTTTTTGATTATTTTTTCTTCATCTAATTAGGCCAATTAATTATTAAGATATACTTGTATCTATATAAGATTCCTTGAAGAGAGAAAGTGTGTGAAGTGAGTAGGAGTGCAAGTGGAAGAAAGGTGAAGGAGGATCCAAGCCTAAATGTTTTATCATTTGGGGATCAAAGTAGATTTTTTGAGTGACTGTTGTGTGAGGTAGTACTTCATATTTTGATCTTCATTGGAATTGAATCTTGCACATTGAAGGTGTATTCTATTATATATGGCATAGTCTTTGTATCTTGGCGGTTAGCCATCTTTTGTATTCATGCAGTGAGCCTTTTCAAGGAAAGTGAGTCTAGGTAGTGAGCCCTGTAATATCTTGTATCCAAATATAATATATTATGAGTTAACCCTCACCATGGTTTTTCCCTCATGTTCATTTATTGATGTTTCTAATTCAATTAGAATTGTGATAATGATTAGATGGATTTTATGTGAATGGTTTTATGGAATACTGATTCACACCCCCTCTCATATTCTAGATGTTCAATAATTGGTATTAGATCCTAGTTCCTCACAAGGAGCCTGACAACTTGAGGAAGGTCCCAAAATTTGAGTATAAGAATTTTTTTTCCTCCGAAAGTGATCTTTGTTGGATGTTCAAAAGAAATAGAAGATCAAAGGACAAGTTAATGAAAGCAAATGATTATGTTGAAAAACTAGAAAGCAAATGTGTTGAAGCATGTGATCTATTGGTTAAATCAAATTAAATTATCTCAAGCCTGTTGCAACAATTGAATGAAAAGAAAAGAATAGAAGAATTTCAGGAAATTGAAATTCAAAGGAAGAAGGATGAATACACTAAGCTTGAGCAAGAAGTAGAAATATTGAGATCTGATCTGGAAAAGAAAAAAAGTTTTGAAGACAAATTTAAGGTAAGATTTGCAATGCTTAATGAGTTGATTATCTCTCAGAGATCGACAATGGATAAAAGTTGTTTAGGGTTTGAAGAAGGTCATAGTTCTAAAGCAAAGCAATCTACTGAAAAGAAGACTTAATGCAAAGATGGAAAAATCAAGAATCTAGTAAGAAATTTCAAAAGAACTCCTATTAAACTACTTGTTGCTAAAAGGTATCTATCTTTCAATGGTGTTTTTCATTCCTACAAAAAATTTGTCATAAGGCAAAGGACTACAAAAGTAAAATGAATGATACTATGATACTTTATCATTCTTCAAAAAATGTTTTAAGTGAAAAAAGGTTGGACATAAATCTAGCTTGTGTGAGAATAGATTGAGTAAAAGAATGAATGGAAGAAAGAATGTTATTTTTTGTAAGTGTAGTAATCTAGAACAACCTTTCAATAACTACAGAAGAAGAAAAAATGATTATTTGATGAAGAAGCATGATCAAATCATTAATTTGGAAGAAGCAAGAAAAGAGATGAAAAGGATCTAGAGAAAGGAAGGATAATTCAAGCAAGTTGAATCAAAATCCTTAGTCTTATCTTTGTTGACCTTAGGTGCAAATATGCCTACCAATTTTTAAAGTCTAGCAATGACTTAGGGGGAGCAATTATCTAAAAATTTAATAAACCCCTCATCGATACTTATGTCACATCATGGAAAAAGTACATTTAATATGGTAACATATTTAAGGAATTTCTCAATTGCATGTGTGAAGAATGAAGTTTGCAAAATTTGAAAGAATGGAGTCACACACAATTTTTGAGGCAATCTACTTGCAATTTGAAGCATTTATTGCAAAAGCATTTAGAATGAAAGAAATAAATTCAAACATTTCTAGAGGAATATGTATTTTTAGAGAAGTGTGCAAAGGAATTTTAGAGTTTTTTAGGGTTTGAAGGAGAAATCAAGTGGATTCAAAGTGTGCTTCAGAAGTTGGATACCTAATCATTTCTTTTTGGCATTTACAGAGGTATTCCTATTTGCACAATCTTTCATTTTTATTTCTATGGATAATTCAAAGGTTGTGAATAGTGTGGATAGAGTGCAAGTTAATTTGAGGAAATATTTGAAGAATCTATCAAAATATTCTATTGGTGCATTCTCTTGCATCCCTCCTAGGGTGTTTTCCATAGAAGATATTCATGAATTTGTTTATAGTAAGATAGAGGAATTGTCCCTAGTTCAGTTGAGCATGCTATGGAAGAATGAATTGGAAGAGAACTATGATGCTTACTAAGTGTTAGTTGAGAAGAAATTGGATGTGTGATGGAAATCCCTTTTTTTCAAGTTTGACAACAAGCATATTTGAATAGTCTTGAGTAGAATTCATAATGAATATTTATGGATTGATGATGTACATTTGATTACCAAAGATGCAATCAGAGATGTAACCGGTTTGTGTTTGTTCAGACCAGTTCCCAGATGGAAGACTATAAATGAGAAAGATATAATTGAGGTAACCGATGCAACTCTTGAAGTAAAAGATATTGATTTGAGATCAATTATGGATCTAACTATTAGGTATGTGACAATGGTCATTGGCCATAAAGTTTGTATCCCCAGCAATGACCTCACCATGTCTTACTTTTGTAGATATTGTTGTTGATATAATTAAAAGAGGTATGGATTATGACTTATGTGAATTACTTTGAATACATATTTTGAAGAATTTAAGGGAAATCAAGAAGAGTAAGAAGAATACTTTTTGGTATGGAATTTTTTTTGTCTACCTACTCTTTTACTTTTTGAAAGAGTTATCGGTAATATGAAGAATAGAATAGTCAAATACGGAGCCTATTTCCCATCAAATTAGGAACTTCATGATAAATTTTGGCAATTTGGATGCACAAGAGACAAATATTGATGCATTATTTGGAACTTTTCAAATGAGAATAAATAGAAGGTCAAGGATTCCAGCAAGTGTTACCGAAAGGTACTCCGAAAGTATCAATTTTCTATACAAATTTCTGTCACATGGAAGCAAATGAGGTCGGTTTGGATATCTAAATTAGATTATGAAGTTTCAAAGGCTGAAATTGACTATTATGCAAAAAATATTTTGTCCACCTCTTGTACCGAAATAGGAAAGAAAAGGAAGAGTGTTGGAGAAGGAAGTGAGTCTAAGAGAGCTCAACATGAGCATGAAAGAGTGAATATTCAAGGAGCTCTGGAAGAATTATAGAAATTTATTCTCAGTGCTAATTTTGATTCATCTATTTCTGTTATGGAGAATCTAAGAAATTTGATTAATTCTTTGAAGGTCTACATCTTCGGACTAAGAAGTGTACTGTGAATCAAGTTTGCTAAAGAAAAGCTAGAATATATCAAGGAAAAATGTGCAAGTGTACAAGTTTGTGAGGAAGAGGCACAAGAATTACTTTATTTTTTCCTAATTTGGTCTAGTAGTACACTGAACGTAAGATATGAGGTAAGGTGCAGTGAAAATTGGATGGCCACTCAGGAAGGTACATAAAAATTGGTAGAAGATAGAGACAATTAGAGGTGGTCCTACATTGTGCATCTTTACGATAAATTATTTTTCCTACAGTACCAAAGAACATAAGTTATTAAGAAGTGTGTGGCACTTAGAGACATGATTAAACTCAGACATGTTCCTGTTTCTAGTGCTCTTGGTTGTATTGGTGAATTATCAGAGATAAACCTTAATCCCAATACCTTAGTAGATGGTATAGAGTCCTTAACTAAGCTTGAGTTATTTCACAAGACTATTGTAAGTGCAAAAGGATTATGAGAAAAAGGAAAAGTGTCATGGAAGTTCATCTTGGCGAGTCTCAAAGGTTCTTCTTTAGGTTGATTCAATTTTTTGTGTTCATATCTTTTTGGTTGTATTTTGATGCATATATATATGTACCAAACCCCATCGTTTTCCATTGATGTTGAAGGGGAAGAGATAGAGGTTGGCAGAGGAATTTTTTTTTGTGAAGAACAGTTTTGATAGGGGGAGTATTCAGTTGCAGTATATTGAAAAAAAAATTGACATGCATGTTTCCATCAATGCCAAAGGGGGAGATTATTTGAAATATGAAGCCTTGCAACATGAGCATGAAGTGTGTATAGTTTGTGTTGGTTCTTTCTGTGTTTTCATTGATGTCAACATGGTGACAACTATATGGGAAGATTACTTGGTTTATCAGAAGTTGTTCTTTGTCGGTAATGTTATTTTGTGATGAGTTAGTGCATTGGTATTTGAGTTCAGAATTCATCACATAAATAAATATGACTCTAATATATTAACCATGTTATCATGTCTCATTCATTAATCTATATACTATATCTTGAGAATTTTTGGGTTGTGAGAAAAAAATTATCTATGACAGAGTTCAACTCTATATTTTCTCGTTGTTCCTTAGCATATCAGTGTGGGAGACTCTGCATTTTCTTAAGGAGAACATTTTAATGCTGCTATTTTTATGGTAGTCTCTTTGATGATAGTATTATGTGAATTTAATGTGGTCTTAGATCCAAAAGGTGTTTTCTTTGAGTATTGTATGTTGGTTTGAAATTCTGTGAATTATGTTCTAGTCTTGGCTAACCTAATGTATGTAATTCACTATGAAGACTAAGTTATGCTTTATGGATGTCAACTAACTTGGTATATTGCACTACATGGATAAAATGTTTTAAATCATATATGGTGCCAAAAAGGGTGTTTTTGATTATTTTATCTTCATCTAATTAGGCCGACCTAATTTATGATTAAGACATACTTGTATATATATAAGATTCCTTGAAGAGAGAAAGTGTGTGAAGTGAGTAGGAGTGCGAGTGTGGAAGAAAGGTGAAAGAGGATTTGAGCCTAAATATTTTATTAGTTTGGGATCAAAGAATATCTATTAAGTGACTGATGTGTGAGGTAGTACTTCATATTCTGAGCTTCATTGGAACTAAATCTTGCACATTGAAGGTGTATTTTATCAGTTCATACTTTTGGAAGTGAGCCACAATCTTTAAATCTTGGTGATTAGCCATCTTTTGTATTTGGGGAGTGAGCCTTTTTAAGGAAAGTGAGTCTTGATAGTGAGCCCTATAATATTTTGTATCCAAATATAATATATCATCATCGTATCATGAGTTAACCCTCACTGGGGTTTTTCCATTTTTGGGTTTTCCACATAAAAATCTCGGTGTTCATGTGTATGGTTGTATTGATTTGTTTCTATGTTCTCTTGTTGATTCAGTTAGAATTGTGATAATGATTATTTTATGTGAATGTTTTTATGGCATATTGATTCACCCCCCTTCTCAGTATTCTAGATGCTCAACACTTCTTTCACTTACAAATTCAATTGTTATGCCTATTCCTCCTCTATTTTAACTTGAACCAGCTTGAATTCTCTCAAAATTTAAGGAATTGACAACAAAAATGTTGCAGGTGCAGAAAAGTATAAAGGAAAAAAGGGTTGGTATGTTTTTTTTTATGTTTTTCTTTTGGTGGTGAAAAATAAAATTTTGGAATATATACTATTCCCCCCAACTTAAAACCTTGAAGTGACCTCACTCCAATGCATGTGACTAGATGGAGGATATGATTAATGAGTATGGAAATAGGATTAATAAGTACAAAGCATGCAAAATTAAATGCAAGGACATATTGAATGTATTAGAAATCTATGTTAATCATGGAATATTAATATGTGTACATATTAGATGATATGAATGTAACTCTGTGTGTGTGAAGCTATTGGAAGAGTGTTCATAGCATGAGTTTGATTAGATGTTTGATAATTGATAAGGGTGATGGAGTAAATGATAGGTTGGCGCATGCGATAAAAGGATGTGATATGTACAGTTGATAGAATGTGAAGTGATAGTTCAAATGCATGAAATTCAAGATAGGCGACATGGAGTGGATTGAGCAAGCATCATGTAGTGATATGACAATCTTATGGCTACATATGTGGAAAAAGTGGAATGAATGTGGATGGACTGCAATTAATTTGGCACAAATTTTGAATTCTTTGATAGATAATGGTTGTTGGTACCTTCATCAATAGGTCCTAAATTGAACTATGACAACTTTTATTAATGATGCTACAGGTCCCTACTGCATAGTGAAGAAATATTCAAAAATATTTTTGATTGTGGCACGTGTTCTATGTGTGCACGTGAAGTAGGATAAGGAATTATACTTGAGTACTCTCAGGAGGTGATTTGTGTAGATCATCTGTTGAGTTAGTGTGAGAATCAGTAGTATCTACTATTGAGTTGTTATCTAGTGATAGTATGTTTGTATCAAAACCACTATTTAAACCATATTGGTGCATTAGAGAAAGAAGAAAATCATCTTTCTAAGTTTGCTTCTTGTATATCTTCAGTTTATGTTCATTAACTAACAATGAGAATCTAACTGCATCTATGGTTTTTAATTTGACTGCTCCATTGGGGAATACCTATTGGATTTCATAGGGTCCTAACCATCTAGACTATAGATTCCCCTTATAATCTTTATATTTGGAATCATACAATAAATCCTAGTCACCCACATTGAATTCTATAGTCCTTATAAACTGATCATGCCATTTAGTCCTCTTTTTTTGAATTATTTGTGTGTGATGCATGACCTCCATTCTAATTTCATCTAGCCCATTCAGATTGTGTAGCCTCTCCTTGTGTTCTACTATCAAGTCCATTTCTAATTCCACTATTGTCCTAAGTGTCTTGTATTCAAATTCTATTGGAAAAATTGATGTTTTTCTATATACTAGTTCATAAGGTGTGAAACCTGTAGTTGTTTTCCATGTTGTTTTATAGTCCCACACTGCTTCAGGTAATCTTGTTGCCTAGTCTTTCCTGTGAATTTTCACTATTTTGGTTAAAATATTTTCAATTTATTTGTTGGTAACCTCCACCTACCCTTTGGATTGGGGGTGATAAGGTATTGATTTTCTATGTCTTATTTCATATTCTTTAACCAATTTAGAAATGAGTTTAGAAGTGAACTAGGGACCTCGATCAGTTACAATTTCTCTAGGTTCTCCACACTTGGTAAAGATTTCTTCATACAAGAACTTAGCTACATTCCCATTTCTTGCAAATTGTAATGTCTTGACTTCAACCCATTTTGTCAGATAATCTGTGCAAACCAAAATATAATTTTTGTTATTAGATACTAGTGAAATTAGGCCAATGAATTCTAGCCCCCATTTTTCAAATGGTGCTAGTGCCATATGTGGCTCCAAAGGCATCTCATATGTCCTTATTTATTTTCCCATTCTTTAACATCTGTAACTCCTTGTATACTTTACTGAATCCTTATGGAGAGTTGGCCAATAGTAACCTATTGTTAAGATCTTAAATGTTGTCATGTTTGCTGCAAAGTGACCCCCACAAGGGTCATCATCGAAAGTTTTAAGAATTCTAAAGACCTCATCCTATCCTATAAATCTCCTCATAATATGATCTAGACTAGTATAGAATAGGTAACCAACTACCCAAGAATATGGAAAGCTTTTATGCACTAGCTGTCTCTTTTCTCTAGGAGAGAAATGTGATTGTATATGCCTTGCCACTAAGTAGTTTACAATATCAACAAGCCATGGTGTGTGTACATTGAGAGAAAATAAATTATCCTCTAGAAAAGAGTCATACATGACACCTTCTTCTAGTTATGTAGGAAATCTAAATAGAAAATCTTCCACCACATTAGCTTTTCTAGGCTTATCCACTATTGTTATATCAAACTCTCATAGTAAGAGTAGCCATATAACTAGTCTACCCCCAACCACAAGTTTTTTCATTGAGTACCTTATTGTAGTATGATCTGTGTAGACAAATATTGGATAGCTAGTAATGTAATGCCTAAACTTGTTGATGGCATAAACAACTGCTAACATCTCTTTCTCTGTGGTAGTGTAGTCAAGTTCTTCTTGTAAGTTTTTGTTGATGTAGTAGATAACATACTCCTTATTACCTTCTTTTTGTCCCAATACTGATCCTATAGCAAAATCAAAAGCATCAATGTGTATGTGGAAAGGTAATGTCCAATTTGTCCCTCTCAAGATAGGTGGTTTTATCAAACTATCTTAAGTGCTTCAAAAGAGTGTTGAAATTCTATAGTCCACTCAAATTCTATGTCTTTGGTGAGAAAAAAAAAACAAAGGTGCTGCAATTTTTTTGAAGTCCTGAATGAATCTCCTATAGTAGCCTACATGTCCCAAAAAGCTCCTTACATCTCTTTGTTTCTATGGCACAGGAAGTCTAGAAATGATCTCAATTCTATCGAAATCCACTTGAATTCCTTCACTTGATATAAATTCCCTAGAACAATCCCTTGAGTCATCATCATGAAACATTTCTCATTACTCAATGATAGATTGTGTTCTTTACATCTTTTCAAAACCTTCTCTAGATTGCTAAGTGCTTCATCATATGTTTCTCCATAGCTAGTAAAGTCATCCATGTAGATTTACATGGAATCATGAGCATAATTTGAGAAGATACTTAGCATTTCCCTCTGGAAAGTGGTTGGGGCATTACATAGTCGAAATGGAAGACTAAAATAGGCATATGTACCCCAAGGGCATGTAAATGTAGTTTTATCTTGGTCCTCTGGAGCTATCTTTATTTGATTATAGCCACTAAATCCATATAGAAAGGAGAAGTACTTTTTACTTGCTAGGGAATCAAGTACTTATTCCATGAAAGGTAGTGGAAAGTGATCCTTTCTATTGGTTGTGTTTAGCTCCCTATATTCCACACATACCCTCCATTTTACTCCTTTCTTAGGAATAATAACTAAAGGTGACACCCATTAATTGTCAGACATATGGTAAATGAAGCTTGCATCAAGTAATTTATGTAGCTCAGTATTAATTATTTCTCTTAAGGAAGGGTTCATTCTCCTTTGGGCCCATCTAATTGGATTTAAACCATAATTTATATAGATCCTATGCATGCACAATTTTGGATCAATCCATTTCATGTCATGGTAGTCCCATGCAAAGGTTGTTGCATGTGCTTGCAACACTGTGTTCAAGGAATTTTTTTCTTCAGTTAGTCCATTGTTAACATTTTGTATTTTACTTAGCATGATTTCCAATGTTTTAGATTCTGATTGTATAGATGAAAGGTCAAGTCCACTAATGTTTGAGACACATTGTTGTGACAAAAGAGAATGTAACAAATAGGATACTTCTTCTGATGAATTTATAGGTATAATATTCTACAGTGGATCCTGTAGACATGAAAAATAGTCTTATTGTTGTAGGTCCCTACCGCAATTATTTTGTATAATGTGGTCAATTAATTCATCCTCATCTTAGTTTGTCAATAGGGGTTGCATTCAATAGTCATGAGATTTTGTAGGGAATAGTGGTCTTCTTCATCCAATGTAGGCAATATGGTCTACTCTAGATTTTCATGAGGTTGGGCTGGTGGAAGTAGGACCAATTTTTTGGTCATAGTTCCATTTGATATTATCATGTTCCTAGATTTACAACCTCTAAATGCATCAATTGTTGCTAACCATGGTCTACCTAAAATAAGTGGATATCCTACAAGGTTGACCTTTGGCTGCAAGACTATGAAATCTACAAGATACTCCCATGAACCTAATGCTATGACCGAGTCCTCAATGATCCACTCAATTTTCACTGTTGACCTATTTGTCAATTTTAAAATAGTTGGTGTAGGTCTAAGGTTAGCTAATTGAAGTAGTTGCATTGTTTCCTTAGTCATGAAATTAATGGCTACCCCTAATTCAATCAAGGTGTTCTTGATAAGAGTCCCATTTATCTTAGCATCCACTATTGGACTTCCAAGGTATGTATATTTAGGGATAGTTATATTCTCTAGCATAATATTAGTAAGGTTCCCTAGGACATGAACTATCTAAGGGTCCTTCCTTTGTCTCCCTGGTTTCTTAAGACAAAGGTCTCTTACTATCTTGGTATAGATTGGGATATCCTTAATATCTTGAATGAGGGGTATTTTGATACTGACATCCTTAAGTTGACCCAATAGGTCTATCTTAGCTTGGGTATGATGTCTTAGAATGGCTAGATGCTCAGAGAAAGGAGGCTTTGGACTTGAAATCGTCTAGTTTACTTGATTTGACTTAGGATCTACAAGCTAATTGTTTAAAGCTTTTACTTTGGGTTCCTCATCTATCATCTTAGTGATTTGAGGGATGAAGGCCTAGCCAGTGTTTTCCTTGACCTGAGGTGGACATCGCACACCTCTACCCCATAGGTGGGGTATTGAATAGCCTCATTAGTATAGGCCTATTGGATAGGATTTTTATTGGGGTTAGGTGTAGGTTGGGAAAGTAATTGTGGTGCCCTTTGTGGTTGAGATGTTGGGTTTGATGTATTGGGCATAATAGCATGTTGTTGTGGCTGAGAAGGTAGAAATGGTTGTTGGTAATTCATATTTTGGTGTTGTCATTGCTAGCCCTTTTTCCATTGTGGCTGCCATTTATTTTGTTGTGTTGGCCATTGAGGGTTGTAATTGGAACCTTGGAAATTTTTTTGTGGCCATACATTTGGTTGTCACTAGTTCCAATTTTACTAAGGTTTCTACCATTTTTTATGGTTTTTCCATTGGTTTTGGGTATTTGGCCAAGGCTAGGGTTCCAACCAAAGAAATTATAATTACCAACTGGAAATGATGTATTGAAATTTAAAGGGTCTTGTGGCATACCTTGTCTTGGTTTCCATGGCCTTCTTTGTGCAATGTAGAATAGCTATCCATCTTCACCTTCTATCACAGTTGAAAATTTGGTTTCTCTGATTTGTCTTCTGTAATACTTGCCACCCTTTTACACTTGCAATTGGATTTTCTTTATTTGTAATTGGGGAAGTATTCAGTAAGTATCACTTCAGCCTCCCACTTTTTCTTCACATGTAGAGTGTCCAACTAAGTAGCTAGATGACTTTATAATATCTTCATGTTGGATAGTAGGTTACTTAACTCCAGTCTTGAAATCCCATTAGATGTCTTGCCAATGGTAGAGGTTCTTCCCCACTTTACCTTTCGATAAAGGTCCTTGAATAGTTTCTACAAACCTTGCAAATATCTTCTAAGGGTAATTGTGAGACATCCCCTTCCCCAATAAGATTAAGGGCATCCATGCAATCATCATCGACTCCTCTTAAAAGCACAAGTTTTAAGGATTCTTCAAAGAGTCTATTCTATGGGTTTTTCTTTAAATAGAATTGGAACCTTTCTACATAATCCTCCAATGGTTCATCCTCTTTCTGAGTCATTCTAAAAATTTCATCTCTTCTCCTATCAACTCCTCTGCATTAGGCTTGGTATTTTTCCAAGAATTTTGTTTTCATAGTGTTCCAATCTAGAACATCTCTACCCAGTCCCATAAACCATCTCATGGAAACATCCTTCAAAGTTTCAAGAAATAGCTTGAGCCTATGAGCATCATTTTTATAATCATAGCTCCTACATAGGACATCAAACTCGAACAAGAATGTGTTTGGATCCTCAGATACCAAACCATAGAAGATTGGCAATGATGAAGGAAGTATATTCTTTAGGATAATAGCTCTCTCTTGGTTTGTAATGGGAAATTCAAAAGTCACATGTTTTTGCGGATCATCCATTGTTGCATCATCCCTGGTTTGGAAGCTCCCTCTATGTTTACAGTAGATGTTGGTGAAATGGAAAGTTATTCTTCAGGAATACCCTCACTCTGATCATTGTGGTCACCACTATCTGCTCTAGCTTTTTGGTTTGAGGGGAGAAATCTTCCCAAAGCATTTATCTACCTCTGCATACAATAGGTATGACTTTGTATAGAAATAAATCCTACACAATGTTAGTGAAACGTTCTAGTATTTGAAGGAATATAACCTAATTTTCCTAATATTGAAAGAAAATTCTAACTAGGAAAGCTTGGAAATAATAGAAACTAATATTTGAATGTAGCACCATCCCCAGAAATGGTGCCAAAAATGTAGAGTCCCTACTAATGTCTAGTAGACTTGGTGGCAATCACATAATTTAGAGAGAAAACCTAGCTAAACACTCCACTTGAACCTTTGGAAAGACCATTGAATTATCGAGCAGGGTTAGTAAGATCGTTATGGTACTAGCATTGTATGTGCTTTCAAAGACCTAAGACTACCTACATCATCCTAGTACAAGTGTTACACTTGTCAAAAAATTATAAAAATGCATAACAATAAAGGATGTAATGTTGACACTATTGCTATAGGTACCTACAATAAAAGACTAACTAATGTACTGTCAATAAATGAATAGTAGAATATAATTGATACTAATGACTTAACCTACACTTTGGAGTACAACAAGCTAAGCAAACCAAAGCATACATATGAAATAATAACTATTCACTAATAACTCAAGGAATCTAATTAACACGCATTTATGAAATAATTGCTACAAAAGAAGTAATTGTACAAAAAATGAAGTGAGGGACAATTACCTTGATTGGCTCTTGCTCAAGTGACTGCTTCCATTGATCTAACTCAAATCTAGCTTCTTAGATTAACACAATCATCATAACTCAAAACCATTCATTGCACAACTTCAGAATATCACATAAGATTCTACTAGAATATGTTATTCATAAAATCATGATTAAACAATAAACATTGTTTGTATAAGAACAACTAACTAAGAATATTTCGTAACCATATCTACTATTGAACAATTAACTAACTCCTAATACCTCAACCACTGAGCCATACATATAGGAATGAGGGAAGTTTAATAAAACAAGGACTCTAAACTGAAACCATAAATCACCACTCCCTATATATCAAAGCGTGATAAAGACTAAGTAATCTATATCTGAAAAAGGAAGAAGAGTCCAAGTAGAATTGAGACTCTACTGTAATAGAATTGGAATATAGTCTATTTGAATCAGTCGTGTTAGAATCCTAACTACAATAGGGTTCTTCTCCTTCAACATAGTTATTAAATGTCATAATTATGCACAACCATCTTCATTAAGTTCCTCCATGTTGTAGTTGTTGCACTCAGTTTATTCTGGAACCTCTCCCGCTCTACTATCTGGGAACTCCTTTGATGGTGGGCTACACCTCACAGTTGTTGTGGGATACAATCTACCTCCTCTAGCTGCAAAGAGTTAGTTCATAAAACATGCACACAATACTAACAACCATAGCTAAGCATAGATATCCATTATAATTCATTCATATCCACACATTAATTATGCAATAATCATCACATCATAACCATATTTCCATATACTTTAAATTAGGTTCATGGTTATATAATAAGCATAAAAGATAGCATAGTGTAGGAATATGCATAAGATAAGTTTCTGAGAATGTTTATGAACTTGCATAAAAACATAAGAAAACTATCTAATGACTAGACTCATCACTTGGGATTTATGTATAGTAATTTCCCATTCCATGGATAGTGGTATGTGTCTACGATTACTCAATGATAATGTATTATAAATATAGTTTATGGGTCATTTTAGTTCCATGTTGGCCCATTGTAGTTATCGATCATTACTACAACATACATCAAAACATCTAGTGAGCCAAGACTGTAAGCAATATCAACAACCTCCCCAAGAGATCCATTTATAACTTTTTATTGATTCCATAAGTTTTCTATTAGCATGATTCATTGGCCTTTTCATAGTAGGAGACATTTTCAAGTTGGTCATCATTATAATCAATATTTGATTTGGTTGTTGTGCTTATTGTAATAATTATTACAATTGGAAGATTTAGTAATTTTAACATTTTATTGTTGTGTAATCTAACTAAATCATTTGTAGCAAAGAGGTGCATTGAATTGTTAAATTCTTTTTTTTCAATTGATTTAAGTAGTTTATTTGTGCAACTCATTGACATCTTTGAATCTTATTTTACTGGTTCTATATTATGTATTTTTTGTAATGTTTCACAAAATTGTGTTTGAATTGGAGTGTCAACTTGTTCACAAAACGTTATTTGTAATGAAATGATTTTAGTAAATTGTTCCCATAATATTTTGGCATTTGCATGTGATGCATAGATAAGTGGCAGTTGTGCTAGGTCACCTATTATAGTTATATATACTCAAAAAAATCAATTTTATTTGTGGGGAAATGCCTCATATGTCTACTATCTATCTTTAGTAGTAGCTTTGGCCCTATAAAGCTCATATCATTAGGGAGGATGCATTTTAAGTGTTTCATGTCTTCTTAAAATATTGTTAGGGATTTTCCTTGAAATGGTTGCATTTCTTTGATTGGAATTCTAAGTGTTGAATCTATGGTCGAGGCATGCATGTTAAATGCAACAATTCATGTAAGAGTTAGAGTAAGTAGTTGGTTCTTTTAGTGCAGTGGCTTACTTTGAAGTGCACTTCATATGTAGGTGATAAGGTAGAATTTCATAATTCCTATAGTTCCTTGAATGATTATATTCAAGGGTTTCATTAAGGAACGATCTTTGTAGTGGTTTATAATTATTTTAAGTGCTAGTTTTTGTTTTGGAAGTGTATAATTTGGCACATTGAACCTAATGGGAAAATGTTCATCCTAGTTGCATATTTTCTTCATGTTTATGAATTGAATTACAATGTCATATAAATGTGGGGTTACACTATGTTGATCCCATCTATTTTTGTTGTCAAAATCACACCTACCAAGTATTTGGAGTTCATATAGATTGATATTGTTAGTAAGTTCCATTTCTGACAAAAATTTCCATTCATTCATTTTAGTTGTATATTTTGTGTCTGTCTCATTATCACTATCTTCTTCCTCTTCACAGTTAGCTTCTATTTTAGTTGTATAGTCAATATGCCATGCATCCTATTTATTTGTATTCATCTTGTTCCAATTTTTTGTTATTTTACCTTTAATGAGACCTATGCTAATTTGTATGTCACGTAAATGCTTGTATAAGAGTAACTCACTCTAACACAATGTTTCAAAATGTTTGTCTTCCTTTGGAACAATATATAAATTTGGGAAAACATTGATAATTTATTTTTCTTTCATCTTTCCAAATGTTTTCATCCTCTACAACATGCAACATAGGTGAAGGATCTTGTAGATTCAAGTAAAGTTATTGTTTCTACTTGTGGGGCATTGAATATAGGATGTATTTATCTAGATTATATTTTTTTTTAGTGCTAGCTCTTGTTAATCCATGGAATAATTTTTAACCAACATTCAATGATATAAATGATCAGTTGCAAATAAACAGGGGCAGATTTTGGAGCATATGACATATTTCTTGTGCTTCTATATCATAGTCTACCATCTTTTTTATTGTGAATTTTTGATATGTTGTCTGAGCTTGGCCTTCAAGTCTTTGATCTGTAGATATTCTTGTCAACATATTAACACAAATCTCATATTTTTCTCTTTGCTTTTGATGCATACTTAGTAATGTGTTTTAGAAAAAGTGTTCATGAGATGATAGGTTAGAAATATATATTAGCTCTCCATTTGAAATCATTTATGGGTTGCGTATGTTTAGTCTATCATCATTTCTTGGTGGTTCTATTTTTTCTTGATAACATTCTCACATCATATGGTATAGATAATTAGTTATTTCCACAGAGCTTTGTATTGATATTATACATTTCCCCTTCTTATTTAAGCATGTTCCCTCATTGCATTTTGTGTGCCTTTTCACATGATTAATTATCACATAACTTGGACCTCAAAATCTAGCACAAAATATGTGTCTAGGCCCATTTCCCTTGCTTGTTCAATGATCTCATGACAACTTTTTAAAACATTACTTTCAAAAAACTGGACATTCATTTCAAAAATCTCATTTTAATTTACAAATGTAGGGGACTTAGCTGGTGGGAGGAGTGTTTACAATAAACAATGGGGTTATTATATTACTTCAAAATCATTGCTTTGAATTTTGATAATCTCTTGACGATGTTGAGGGTTTTCATAACCTGAAGGAAAGGTATAAGTCAAAACATTAAATAACAATATATTGCACATGCTAAAAAGAAAGTACAATATCTATTAGAATCCAATTTTGATTGTTATATAGAGTAAACTAAACTCATTAAAAATATCTTTTTGAAATCAAACTATATTATACATGTTAGAAAATAACGCTCAATAGATTCATATTGGATGAAGCCCTAATCTATAGTCATAATTTAGTTCAAAATATTAAAATTATTAATAATTTCTTTAATGTGAAGAATATTTAAAAGATTATGATATAAATGGTTTCTTTCATTCCTTTTTTCCTCTTTGGCCTTGTTATTGGAGATAAAGTGGGATGAAAAATACCATAAGTGATCTCTATTTGGTATTGCGGCCAAAATGAAAGGAATTTAAGACGTAGATAAGCCCTCGAGTTTTACTTTTTAATACTTCAAATTATATAGAGGCTTTCAAGTATAGTACTTGGCATTACAATTGTATCAATGTCTTATATCTTGAATTTCACATATCCAATCAATTAGTTTCTCTTGCTAACTAAAAATGCTCTTGTAACTCATTTATCCAATCGATTAGCATTAACATCAAAACTAATTTAATTAATATTGATAAATTCAAAACATAAATTAATATTTTTGTGATATTAAATTTTAAAATGTAATTATTATTTTGAGAACATGTCTAGTATACTAATAAATTTCTTTTTAATTTAATAAAAATATAGGACAATATTAACATAAAAATATATACAAAATATTTCAATATATCGATAAATTTATCCCTATATAATAAAATATATAGCAACATTTTTTTAAAATCTAATTATATACAAAAATGAATTTCCTAATAAAATAGTGGAAAGGTAATGAAATAAAATATTTTCAACTTAAAAATCCATGTAAAATATAGCCAAAAAATGTGTTGTATCTTTTAATGAGGTTTTATCTATTCTGACAATGAATTGGCCTTTTATTGACTACATGCTTTATTAAATTTTTCATTACTATATTTTTAAAATTTAATAAACATCAAGACTGCAAAAAATGTTGCTTGGTATCTTTTAATAATAAAGAAGCAAGATATTATATTTTTCATCAGCGAATATAAGAAATTAGACTTGTAAAATATTTTTTTTATCTAAATAGAATATTGACTTGTCTAAAAAATGAAACTTAAATTTATAATAAAAAAATATAAAATAACATACTCATTTTTTGAGTGGATAGATACAATATTAGAATTAACATAAGACACAAAAAATAAAAAAATAACTTAGTTATTGCTCTTAAATATTGAGAACACAAAACTTTATATTTCATTAAACATATATGCATATATCCTTAATCTACAGGTAGACAAAATTTGACATAAATATTGGCTCTACATCTAAAAAAAATTTATGTATAGCTGAAACGAATTATGTTTACAACATGAACCTTGTATGTGTCAACTAAATATAATAGAAAATATATTTTAATTAACAAATGTAGTATGGAAATAATATCTAACAAATGAGCATTTTCTCAAATGTCACACACATTTTTGAAAGCATATATATTAATCTTATCAATGGTGTATAGTAAGAGGAAGAATCTAAAAGAATGAAACAATTTGATTGAACTCATCCCATTTGAGGATTCACATACATCTCATCTTAATATAAATCTTCATCAAAAAATTTAAAAATATTTTCTTCTCTCTCCAAATTTAATTAACAATTTTAAAATGCATTTTCCTTACCAAATACATTGCACTCTACTAAGCTTCTCTATGTCAAGATGATACAAGCCCTCCTCTAGGACATGTCTATAGACACAAATGTAAACCTGACAATAGCCCTCCTTATAACCACAACCAACCATATGCTTAATGATAATCAAAATAGTATAACAAAAAATTTCTTAATAATACTTTAAATTGCAAACTTACAATAACCTTAAATACATAAATACCATTTATGATCTCATATAGTAAAGAGAAACTTTGAATGTTCAAATCTAATAATTGTTTGATTTAATAGAAATAAATTCTTTAATAGAAAATATATGACCATTACAAAGCATATATAAAAGATTCAATATATATAAAAAGAACTCTTCAAATTAGAATAAAACACTTTACTTAGCCTATCATTTTTTTACTTCTTTAGAGTCTTATTTACTACAATGTGATGATACATGGTTATTAGAACACAATGATATACTAAGAGAGGGGTGAAACAATATATCCTACAAATTTATTCAATTCAACTTTATCAGTCAAAACTTCTTACTACCTTAAACAGATAAAGTATCAAATGTAATTCAAAAGCACAAGCATGTGAAAAACCATACAAGGGAAAAAACATAGTGAACAAGCTTCTTGGAGCTACTATCCAAATCCAACCTCACACATAAAAACAATATTTACAAGTTTTATGGGCTACAACCCAAAGGAAGCTACAAATCCATACAAATAACAACACTTACAAAATGAGGCTACAACCTTTGTATAAGCTAATTGATAACATTTGTTGATCAATCATCACCAAGACACACTTCACATTAACATACATCTTCAACACCTCTGTTCAACAATCTTTGTTTCCTTCAGCTCACTTCTTTTGGCACACTTTCTCATACATACACACTCTTCAATACCTCTACTCAACAATGTAAGGATCGTGACCCAATTTATTCTCATAAAAATGATCAATAACTCAATAACTCATAAGCATGGAGTATAGATGAAATAACTTCATTAAGTAAATAAATTTCATAATACATCCTCATATCTATAGTACATAATCCAGGTAATAGCACATAATATTTGATATACAAAAATACAATTCAGGCTCTCACGCCATGTAAACAACTAAAGATACAATTGGAAGTATAAATACATATAATGATACAAAATAATGTGAAGACATATACAATATAGTCTTCGACTTCCACTGACCCTCATAGTCATTTTCAAGTCAAGAGATGAGAACATGGCTCAGGCACTTTTCCACCCAACCACGAAGCTTACACTTCCCCGGAATTCTTCCTAATATGAAGAATATCTGACCCTACATGATGAAGTACCTAGCAACTTGGAAATAAAAAGTAGGAGGAAATCTTGGTGCAAGCCTAATGTACATGATCCATGTAATTCTAACATAAACATGCAATGTCGCACAATTAGGATATGACAGAGAAATATATAAATATTTTTTCTACGTAAATTTCATCTATTTCAATGAACAAATGGCTTTGTCCAAAGCACTAAAAGCAGCTGGTAGATCCCAAAAAGAGGATCTACCTTCTCTATTAACCCATATTCGACACCCTATACCATAAGGTAAACCCAATACACACATAGAAGGCAATTACATGCATCACGATCATAAAATAAATAATTACTCTTTTCTTTATGTTCAATTGTACGTCTTTCATGCTTTCAACTTTACATGCATAGTAACAGTAAAATAATTCATTGACATGCAATTCAATTCTTTTACATGCAACTAATTTAATTAACATACATTACATTTCTATGAGTAAATATAAATGTAAAACTACTTCTATTTTTATACATAATTAACTAATTTCTATATCTTGCATAAATGTGATTTTTATACAAACATAGAAAATAATGTAAATACCTATTTTTATCAACCACACTCTGCACTCTTGCAATGCTCAGCCCAAAACTCCTACAAAACCAATTCCTTTATAAACTTAATTTTAATTTCCTGTTTACTTTTGCATGCCCATGATTTGACCATAGTTTATTTATTATATTATTAGAAGTGCTTTTTTTTTTAAACTTGAGTTACCTTAATTTTTAGTGCCCATGCGATTCTTGAAAATTATTTCTAATTTTATTTAATTTAAGTTTTCTTTATTTAATTTTCTTTTCTGCTTTTTCATGTCTTTTATTGTATTTTTGTTTTAATAATATATTAAATAACTTTTATATATATTTATATAAACTAGCATACATATATTAAATATTAATATATATATAAAATATGTGAAGAGTTATCATTCTCTAATTTTCTTTTTTGATTGATTTATCTTTGTGATCAAATCTTTGAATCAAAAATATTATTTATTTAATTTATTCTTTTAGTTTATGCAAATATTTGAATTATTTTTATGATTTATTTATTTATTTGTTCTTTTTGTTTCATCAAATCTTTTTATTTGATTTTTTTGTTTCAACTTCCACCTACCTTTCATTTTAAATGCAGCTTCAAAATTTTATACTGATTATTGGATGCCACTATAACGCCTCTCGGCGTAATAATTTTAATAATATATTAAATAACTTTTATATATATTTATATAAACTAGCATAAATATATTAAATATTAATATATATAAAATACGTGGAGAGTTATCATTCTCTAATTTTCTTTTTTGATTGATTTATCTTTGTGATCAAATCTTTGAATCAAAAATATTATTTATTTAATTTGTTCTTTTAATTTATGCAAATATTTGAATTATTTTTATGATTTATTTATTTATTTGTTCTTTTTGTTTCATCAAATCTCTTTCATTTGATTTTTTGTTTCATCAAATCTCATTTTTTGTTTCATCAAATCTCTTTTATTTGATTTTTTGTTTCATCAAATCTCTTTTATTTGATTTTTTTTGTTTCATAAATCTACTATAGTTGCACATGACTTCCACCTGCGTGTCATTTTAAATGCAGCTTCAAAAACTTTACACAGATTGTTGGATGTCACTGTAGACACCTCTTGGCGTAATAATAAAGTCTTTTATTTATATATTATTTTATTTTTTTCATATTAATAAGTATTTATATATATATATAGAATAGTAATATATTTATTATATTATTATTTATATACAATTAAATTAATCAATTGGTTTTGGAAATTTAAAATTGTTTTATTTTTCCAATTAATCAACGCATTTAATTTTTAAAGAAATAAAATAACAGAAAATCATTACATTTATTTTTCTAAGTAATTTAGCTTTTACAACTTAATAAAATATACTCATTGTACACACAACAATATCACAATCATAATTAACATAACACAATCATACAATACAAAAGGATGTGACTACATGAGTGTGTGAATGCCTCGGGATCCCATCCTACTATTCATCTATCAAGTGGTTAGGATGCTCCTACATCAACCATGTTCTCACCTTCAAAAATTACCTTCTCATATTCTCACACTAAGTCATATATAGTAGGTTAGTCCTCAAAAACCATAGTAGAAGCATATACAAGATTTAAAAGCATAATCACAATATGATAATTATTCCAATTTCATTTTAATACATCAAGTTAACCTTCCAATTTACCAATCACACACATGTAAATACCAAATAATCAAACAATCATAAGTGATTTCCAATAGTCTCATCAATATATTAAAAAATAAAGGTAGCATAGGATCAAGATGTGACATCCTTCCCCACTAGGAAGAGACATCATCTCGATGTCTTATTACACACACTAAAATAATAATGTATCTCACTAAAGCAGTCAAAGTATCACACTATGCTAATAAAGCATCACACCAAAGTAAATAAAAATATCTCAAACTAAGTAGTCAAGTGAGGAAATAAATGATCTATATCCTCAGTATTCTCCCATGTCGCACTATCCTCATAATATTGGTCCCATTGGGCCTCATACTACACAATATCCTTATTATGCAACTTAACGTTGTGTCATCCAAAAATTCAAGTGGGCTCCACCAACACCACTCATGGATCTTGTACTTGTAAAGCATGTTAATCAAGTATTTGGGTAGTGTTAGGATGATATGGTTTGAGCATAGACACATGAAATACATTATGGATTTGGACAAGAGTAGGTGGTAGAGCAAGTCTATAAGCAACTGGGATGATCACTTCCAACACTTCAAACAAACCCATAAATATTGGAGCAAGTTTGGATGATTTTCTAAATGAAATGAAACTCTTATGAGGTTTGACCCTCAAAAAGACTTTGTCCCCTACTAAAAAATATCTAAAAGTCCTATTCTTGTTTGCATACTCTTTTGCCTATTTATTGGTTCCTTCAATCTTTCCTTTATCAATCCCATTGGATCATCCATCTCTCTAAGCATATCTAAACCAATCATAATTCTATCATCCACCTTATCCCAACTGATAGGTGTGTGAAATTTTCTCCCATAAAGAGCTTCAAATGGTGTCATCCCCAAAGATGCATGGTAGGACTTGTTATAAACAAAATCCACCAATGGAAGATACTCTTCCTATTTGTACTGTTGATCCATATAGTACATCATAAGGAGGTCTTCGACTACTTGGTTCACTCTCTTTGTTTTCCCATTTATTTAAGGATGAAAAGATGAACTTGAATTCAACTTCATCCCTAATGTTGTATTTAGTGTGGTCCAAAATCTAGATTTTGTGCGAGTATCTTGATCTGATATGATCATCTTAGGTGTACTTCATGTCAATGAAATATCTCTTGGACAAATCTCTTAGCCAAAGTCAAAGATCTATCCTTAAGATTCCTTGTAATGAAGTGTGCTACTTTGGTCAACTTATCCATAACTACTAAAATGATATCATGTTTGTTCTTGGACATAGGAAACCCTTGAATGAAGTCCATGCTAATCACTTCCCACTTATACTGAGAGAGGGGAAAATGATATCAAACACAAATCAATCAAAATGAGATGAAAATATATTCAAACACACAATTTTATACCTTCACTCCCTCCTCCATGGATAGATGTTACAAGTTGCACCCAAATACTTGTTGATTTTCTTGAAGAGATTTCAATGTGGATTTATCAAGTCAACACTCCAGCATAATAAGGCTAAGGCAAGTTGTAGATGATGGAAATGGGAGAGGATACATCAATTTATAAAAATTGGATGAGAGTAATGGAGAGATAATATTGAGTGGTAAGAGGGAGCATTAGCATTGTGACAAGTGTCACAAGAGGGGAAGAGTGTAAGAGTGAGGTGTACTCATACATGTATGAGCACACCTTGGGAAGAGAGGGTGTATGATAGTGGGATTGTGTAAGAGGATAGGTGAGATTTACACATGTGTGAGAGGAGTGAAGGATGAGTAGGCTAAGTCAATTTTTACATTTGAGATCAATAAATTGCATTCAAAATTGTCATTTATTATTCACATATTGTTATACACTTGTATTGGCATAAAGTAAGCAAATTATGGAAAAGTATTTCAAACTATCCTTAAGCACATTCCTAGCTTTTGAATTTCTAAAAAACTAGCCTAGGGTACAAACGCCCTTGGGCATCTTTGTCCTCCTATTGTTATTGAACCAATCCCAAACCTTATTTATCTTCTTTTGTTGTTTGATTCATATTTCTAGAGTGTTCTCTTTGGTACACATCACATGAGCTTCATGACCCGGTGTTCTATTATCAATTTTGAATGTAGTTCTAGACTTAACATCCAGCGTTGTTGTTACATGGCTTTCATGAAAAGTGTTGGGCTACTATAACAATCTATTTGCACCTATAATGGCTTTGTCATTCAAATTCAATTCTACTCCCTACAACCATAGCCTCTATTCCTACATACACAAACCCAACTATTGCTTCAACAATACAACAAAGTATTGGTATAACTCCAACAATAGGCCTTTCCACTGAAAATCCTTATGGTTTTGGATCTCACATGTGACACCTCAAGTTTCATCCCCTCTCATAAATTTACAACATAGTAGTCCACCAAACATGTACAAAATTCCACCATACTCACCACATTCCAAAAAATGTCAACCAATGATTTTGTCATTAAATAAATTTTATAAAACTTCCTCAATCAACCTAGCAATATGTCAAAAGGAGCCCATTACCACTTAAAATATTGAAAACACCAATGCCACAAAATATAGAGATACCCCAGTTTGACAAGTATAATGGTAAAGGAGACCCTAGCGATCACATATTGACATGTATAGCCTTGTGTAGTGACTTAATTTTTAAAGATAAACTCCTAGTAAAACTCTTTCCTAGGTCATTGATGGGTGTGGTTTTGGAATAGTTTTTTTCATTGCCAAATAATTCAATTCACTTATTTAATGGCCTTGTTGATGCATTCCTCCATCATTTCCAAGTAATTTTTTTTCTTAATATTACCCTAACTAATTTAATGCAATGTAAACAAAAGAAAAATGAAAAGGTCACAAACTTTATAGGTCGCTATCAGTTCCTTTATTCATAGACTAATCTTAATTTACTTGATGCGGATATCCAAATAGTGTTCATTGAAAACTTGCAACCTGACATAAGGGATATGATTTTATTGATGAAATATCCATTTGTGTACAGTCCTTCATGATTATCAGAATTTGTTTAGTCAGTATGAAGAGACATCTTGATTAACTTGTACTAAGAAATTTAAATCCATACCTCAAAACAACTATCAACCATTCAAGAAAAAAAAAAACTTTATCACGTTACATACACCTCAAACCACCAAACACATTTAACCTCAAGTTGATGCCATAAGTTCAAATCCATACCAATTTAGATCGAGAGATAGACAATTTACCCAGTTATCTAACACCCTCCATTTGATCATGTTACAACTTTCGAGTAAGAACCTAATCTGATTACCTCTTGTTA
This sequence comes from Sequoia sempervirens, assembly GCA_007258455.2. NCBI lineage: Eukaryota > Viridiplantae > Streptophyta > Pinopsida > Cupressales > Cupressaceae > Sequoia > Sequoia sempervirens. Next base: position 59,717 of record VDFB02253699.1, on the reverse strand, counting down.
GACCCATGGACACAACCAAGCCTCTACCACCAAGTTACAATCCAATTTCATTTTTTCAATATCATTGTACAAGAGGACATGATACAGAATGATGCATGCATCTTAAAAATAAAGTTCAAGACCTCATTGATTCTAATCACATCCAGTTGGGTGATGTTAATGATCAAGGGAATAAGTTTGTTTCCCAACCTAACCAAAATTGTAGATTTTACCAATCCAAATCCAAACCATTCATCCAACTTTGTACAAGCTTATTATGTTAAAAATGATGAGATGGCTATTGATAAGACTAATTACATGGGTGATGATAATAAGAGTTATAATGAGGATGGTCTACTAGATGTGATCACTCTCATAAATGTTCAACCTCGTAAGGGAAAAACCACTTTGTTAATCGACATTAATTTTACCCATATTGATCCACCCATACATGCACCTAATGGTCATCTCTATATCACCAAACATATCAATGATAAACATGTACAAGGATTACTCATTGATCATATATGTGCAGAGAATGTGATCATTCGATGAATTCTTATTTATGAATGAACTCTATCAAGATTCTTATGAATGATCGAAAGCATGGATAAAAACTTATGATGGTTTTACTTTCCCTCTGATATTTTTGATCACTCTTCCTATTAAAGTTGGAGAGAAACAATTAGATATATCATTCTTCATCATCTTGATGTTGACCAATGTTCCGTGTGAAGCTAGGCTACCCATGGCTATGCTCCATGAATGTTGTCCCATTTGTTATTCAAAAGTGCATAAAGTCCCCCTTTGAAAATGAAAAGATGTTTATAGTGCATCATAGTGGGTTCAATCCTTTGTCCTCTTGTGGAAAATTTTCATTGAATTTATTTTGGAATCAACCTATGGAACCTATTAAACCTCATGAGGACTTATTTTTCAAGTCATACCAAAAATTTAAGAAAAATCAAATAACAATGTTATCTCTTACCAATATTTTTAAGAATGATAGGTCCATGGTTGCTTCTCCTCCCTCACCTATTATGGATGATCCCATGCCCCAAGCTAAGACCCTTCCAAGTAACCAAGGTAAATATGCCACAATTCCTCCATCTATATCATATAAAAGACCAAGAGATAGTCAAATTATTCTTTATGTGCCTCCAAAGATACAATAAGTGTATATACCTAAAGAGATAGTGGTTTTCCAACCCTTGATGGTTCCTTCACTTCCTCCCTTAAGGGAAGAAATTTACCAATAGTTGATAAACCCACTCCTACCCCATCACAAATTGAAAATTATGTAAGAAGAAATCAAAATGCTAAAGAACGTAGGCGTAGACATCGTACTATTGCTTGTCAACTGGAAGAAAAAAATTAAATAGTGCATGATAATCCAACACCTATAGAAACAACCCAAGAAGAATTACAACTTTTTACAAAACAAGACATGGAACTGAAATAAGAAGTGAAATAATAAAATTCAACTCCTATTTTGATAAAACCTCCCATTGTGATTAATTTGGATGATGAAGATGAAATTTCTAAAATTGATGAAGAGGTGCATAATGAGCTTAATGTTTCATTTTCAAATAAAATAAATTTACATGGGGGTAACCATGATGATCCTCTTGAGGAGAGTGACCTACCATGCATTGCACCTAGAGATGCTCCTAGTATGACACTTATTGTAGTCTATTTAGCTAGTTGTTTTCCTTCCTTATATGATGAACAAGATTGAGATGTAGAAGACTTACTTTAGGTTGGCTCACATGTGCGGTACTCCTTTATGTTTGTTTCATTTGTTTTTGGTGTTTGCTTTCTCATGATGTGATCTCCCATGTTGTTTTGATTGGTTTGTCTTTGTGAGTTTTCTTTGGATGACCCTTGTTGCTTCATTGGCACAAGGATACAAAGGAAATGAATTTGCCATGAAATTATTCTATTTGTATCTTCATTCTTCTATATGTCGTTAACTTTGTCTTTTCTTTTTGTCTTGTGTTTTCCTTTTGGGGGTGATGCAAGGCGCTAAGAAACTTAGGTCTCTTTTATGTTGACCCAAAAAAATTCTTATCTTCTTTATGTGTCATTCCTTCATCATTTTCATTTTTCCACGTGAGTATTTGGGGAATTATGTAAGTTTTGAGCTCTATTATATCACTGAGGCAAAGATGTATACTAACCCTAGATCTGTTGATCCCTCCAATGTTCATTTTTTTGATGTTTATATCATTACATTTGGGGGTAATCCTTTATCATAATGTAGCTTTATTTGGAAACATATAATTGGTATAGGCATTTCCAAATAAACTCTTTTTATTTTTTGTTGCATGACATTTATCATTTTTCTACTTTAAATTAATTTCTCACAACATGGTGTTTTGCAATTTCTTTCAAGTGTGGGCATACATTGGCATTATTCACTTCACTTTGTTCATACATGTTGGACTTAGTGATGCATTGGCATTGCCATTATTTGCTTCACTTTGTTCAAACATGTTGAACTTATTGTTATGTTAGCATAGCATTTTTATCATTTTGTAGCACCTTATCAGATTTATCAAGGAGTATAACTCTTGGCATGGTTGAAATGGGTACACACCTAGTGAATAGAAAACTTCACTAGATCTAGTGCATTTCTCATTTTACTTTGCCTTGGAGGCTCACCTAGTCAATATCAGACATCACTAGCTTATGTTTCCTTCTTTTTTATGATTCACTTTGCAAATATCAGACTTTTCTATGGTGTGAATCATGAGCACCTTAATATGACCACCAATCATAACACAACTTTCTTGCTAGTGGAGACATATGTTTCATGAGTGTCTAGCATAACACAACTTGCTAGCCTTGTGGAACCCATCATATTGCATGGAAACCTAGCATAACAGAGCTTGCTAGCTAGTAGACACATGTGACCCATGAGTGAAGTGGCATAATGCAGCTTGCTAGTCCTCAAGGGAGCATTCATTTATTTGATGGATGGTGTTTGGTATTTGAGACAATTTAAGAATGAGGTCTCTTTGTCTTACCAACTTGAATCTTTTAGTACTAACCTTTTTTTTTGTTGTGTGTCTTTTTATGTGTCTTCTTTGTGTTTGTATTGTGTTTACATTGTTTTTTTGTTCATTTGTTTTCATCTATCTATTATGAACTATGTGTTTTTGTCATGTATGATTTGTTTTTTTGACATGTATGTTAGTGTATGTTATCTTATTGCATTTCATATATGTGAATTCCTTTGTGCCTACATTTTCTTTCCATGGGATCTTGAATCTCGGGGGCTTGATCACCTTCCTAGATTCATTTCCATCTTGTCTCTTCAACATTTGGACAATCAGACCCCTCTTGGCGTAGATTTCCTACTTTAGTGTGAGTTTGAGCATAAGTTCATACTCTCACTTAAGTGGGGCCTAAATGTAGCATCGTAAATTGTCACCCTTGCCAATTTCACACTGTATTTTTCTCCCCCTAAATTATTGAGCCTAATTGGGTCCCTAATTTCCCAAATTATACAATCTATAGCCCATTTATACCACTTTTGAGAAATTTCAAGAATTGAACAAATGCATCCAAGCTGATATTCTTCCCTTGACAGTTAATATCATGGAGAATAAGGCTAGGACCTATTCTCCCTAGGGCGTATGGGTCCCCCTATTCTTTTAGGAACCAATTTTGGACATGTTGAATTAGGATTTCTAACATTCAAAATTCAAATTGCAAATTTTGGCTATCGGTATTTAACTCTCAAGAAATTAGAGAAATTCCTATAAATATCTAGCTATTGTGTCACTTGAAATCCATCTAGCATTAGCAAGAATTATCAAGTGATAGGTGAACATTGAGAGAAAATCAAGAGCAACATTTTAGAGCTTTATTGCAACAATTCAAGATCATAATATCATGTCAAATCTTATGTGAGTTTAAGTGTGTTTATGTTATCATTTTTTCGTGAAGGCTAACAATTTTGTAGGTCTCCAAAGCATTCAAGTAAATCAAGCAAGCAAGATCCAAGACCTTGAAGTGATGTGTATGAATTCAATCCTTCAAGGAAGCCATTGAATGGTGGTGAGTTACAACACTTTGTGATTTCATTATTCCTTTCTATCATTTATCCATTTATCATTGATATTTCCATTGTGGAAGTGGAAATACTTTCACCGGGTTTAACTGAGGTAAGCCCCTAAATGGCCCAACATTTTCCCTCTCTTTGAATTTGTAGGTTTTAGGTTTGAAGAGGATTGAAAGGATATTGAAGAAAAATTATTAATTATTGCATTTGAAGCCTTACATCTTGTCTAATGATGAAAACTCACTTACAAAATTATGACAGTGTTCTGACAACTCTACAAGTAGAAATCAGAACTCGGATTTGTCATCAGAGGACTCAAAAAGTAGAGAAAAGGTACCATACAAGGACACATACTCCCTAAGGAAACTCTTTCCTTCTACAACATTAGACCAAAATTTTGGTGACAGGTACATAGTCTTTTGTACTTCTCATATTTGACTAAAATTTATTGTTTTAGTCTGTACATTTTTGGGATTTTGCATTTTTCATACTAGGTCATATAGTCTAATTAGGCTAATCATAGAAAATAAATTCTAGTTCATTCAAAGGCTCAATATAATTAGATCTAGGTTTGATTGAATCACCTTTATGGTTGAAATTCAATCTAAGCACTTTGTTGATTTTCATCCTAATGTACCTTTGAAAAAGGACCAAAAAATAACCCTAGGTTTATACCCTAGACTTAGGGTTCCCTTTTTCATATGTTACAACATCCAAGAGGTGCATTAAGTCCAACTACCCATAATAGGTGGGAGGTTGTACCTACTTGATAAATTCTAAAATATGTGGCATAACCTACTCAAATAAGGACAAATGAATGGTTATGAGAGGTGGCATAAAAATCCAAAAGAAAGTGTAAAACTCAACTACCCATGTATGTAAGAGAGTGACACATGTCGTTGATGGATTAAACCATGTGGCCTCATATTAACTTGTTGGGATATTTTTGGATGTTGTGGATGTTTTTTTGATATGTGGTTGTCATTGATGTCAACACTATTAGAATTTAGTGTATCTATTGTTGTATATGTTGAGGATATTGAGAAAATTATAAGAAAAAGTGTTCCAGGTTCCTAGTGGAACTGTGTAGGTCATGAAGGAATTTTGTTTTTTATGTAAAATATTAGTTGATGTCAATTAAATGGTTTATTTTTTAATGTTTCTAGATCATCTACCAGAAGTTTTAGAGGTCCACGTGAAGTTCTATGTGAATTATGGTCTGACAGTGTTTTTTTGGTCTTTGTCAATGTTCCTGAATAAAGATTGTGTGATTCTAGTTATCTCGGTTGTTGCAGATGCTTCTCTTTTTTTTCTTGGTGTTCTTGATGTCTCTAGTTCATTCTCTATCTTTGTGGCACATCCACATTACTCGGTGAGCTCGTGGTTGAAGATCTTTCTTGCACATGTTTTGTTTTTCATGTTCTTGGCCGACATGTTGATGGTAGCGTGTTGTGAATCTTTGAGGTGAAATTAATTAAAGTATTTTTGTATTAGAGATATTAATTTGGGTCCCCACTATGTTTTGGCCAACCTTGGTGGATACGCATTAAAAATATTATTTGCAAATCTGGGCCAACATTGCAATTATATTTTATTTTCTTGGTCAACGAAGTTGTGATGAAATATCTTGTAGCGGATATATAAGAGCGATTGTGTGATCGTGGAAAGTATGCTTCATGTGCTCCTATGTGTGTATGTGTGAATATCCTTACTGAGCAGAGTGTGAAGAAGATTATGCGAAGTGTGAAGAAGTGTTGAGTTTAATTGGAACTATAATTAGGCTTGAGTAGAAGCTATTTTCTCAGTTCATACCCTCTGAATTTTTAATCCAACTTTTTTGGGCAATGAACCCCTTTTGTAATTGAGAAGTGAGCTCTAGGAAGTGTTTCTAAATGCATTTTCATTCCCCTTAGTGTTTTCATTATACTTTTAGTAGGGTATAATCTTGTGGACTAACATCCACCGTGGCTTTTCCCCTAACAAGGTTTCCATGTAAAAAATCTTGGTGTTCTTTGTCTTCTGATGTGTTACTAATTGATTATGGTTAATTGTTCATTCATCAGATCTAAGATTAAGGATAAGTTAAGTTAGGAAAATTTTAAATTTTTGATACAACTAATTCACCCACCCCCCTCTCAGTTGTTTGTCCTTGTTTTTCCAACAATTGGTATCAGAGCGAGTTCCTCTGAAGAAGTCTAACAGCTTGAGGTGATCTAGGATGGCAACATTCAAGAAGGACAGTCCTAGATTTGATGGCACCAACTACTCACTGTGGAAATTTAGGATGCAATTTTATCTACAATGCATTGTTGATGCATATTGGAAGATTAAAAGAGATCAATATACTATTCCTTAGAATGGTCCCTCCTCTGCTAATGAAATAAAAAATGCTGAAAGTAATACTAGAGCTATAAAAGCATTGGTGAGCGCTCTAATAGATTCAGAGATGGATAATGTGATAGGTTTGTAGACAGCTCATGAGATCTGGATGAAGATGGAAACTTTGTATGAAGGAGATACACAGGTAAAGATGGCTAAGCTACAGAGCTTAAAAGGAAATTATGAGAATCTAAAGATGGGTGAAGATGAAAATATTACTTCTTTTATGTAGACAGTAAATGAAATAGTGCTAGGTATTAAATTTTTCGATGGTTCAGTGAGTGAGGATGAAATTGTGGCTAAGATACTCAGATCCTTTCCTCCTTCTTACAAAATGAAGTTTCATGCTATTGAGGAATTTATTACTGTAAAAAAGATGAAAAGAGATACACTGATAGGGAAGCTTGTTGCTTTTGAAATAAGTGAATTTGGTGAATCTACACCAAAAATTGAATCTGCATTCAAAGCTACTGTATCTGAAAGTTACAGGAAAAGATACAGTCTAGGAGAGAGCTCTAGAAAGATACTTAAATATGATGAAGAACTGAAATAGATCGAAGACAAAGAAAGAGAAGTACAAGAACTAGAAGCACTGATTGCAAAGAAGGAAGAGGAAATGGTAAGTATGAAGATGTATTGCCTATTAAATTTTTTTCATGCAATAAGATAGGTCATTTTTGCATCAAGATGTCCTGAAAGAGTTCCTAGGTCTAAGCCTAGAAAACCTATATTCCAAAAGAAATGCTACTTTGTTGAAGAAGCAGTAACTGATGATGAATCTGATAAAGATAATGGAAATGAAGATGAATGGTCTTTCATTGCTACCATTGAAAATAAACTTGTGCCTACTGAATCTACTGAAGACAAGAAAGCTCTTGTAGCCTCGAGTTGAGGAGAAAGATGAGTGGGTCATTGATATTGGATGCTCACATCATATGACTGGCAATAAAAGCAAATTTGTGAGTCTAGAGAAGTATGACGGTGGGGTTGTAAGATTTGGAGATAACAATGCTTGTGTGATTCATGGAAGAGGTTCTATTATCCTTGGTAGTAAGGAAAAAACTTATTATGTTCTTTATGTTGAAGGCCTAAAGCATAACTTGTTAAGTGTTGGCGTACACAAGGGATATGATTTGCAGTTCAAGAATGGAAAATGCAAGATTCGTGGGAGTTCCAGAAACATGATTTTTACTGGTGTGCAAACTAAAGGTAATATTTTTCACTTGAATCCTGCTAGTGGAAGTTGCTTAATTGCTCAAATAGATGAAATTTGGTTGTGGCATAGGAGGTTGTGTCATGTAAACTTTGACAACATTATCAAGATAAGTTCTACTCAAGCAATAAGAGATATGCCTAGGTTAGTGAAGCCTGCTAATGTAATCTACCAAGAATGTCAGATGGGTAAACAAACTAGAGTCTCCTTCCGAAGAAAACAATTTCATTAAAATAATGTATTGGAATTGCTACATACTGATCTTTGTGGTCCCTCTAGAGTTAGAAGTATTCATGGAGAAAGGTATTTTATGTTGGTCATTGATGATTACTCTAGAATGATTTGGGTTTCCATTTTAAGAGAAAAGTGTGAAGCATTGGACAAGTTCAAAAGTTTCAAGGCCATGGAAGAAAATGAAAAAGGTTTGAAAATAAAATTCCTAAGATCTAACACATGTGGAGAATTCATTTCAAAAGAGTTCAATTCTTATTGTGAAGAACATGGAATTAAAAGACAGTTATCTACTCCTCGAACCCCTCAACAAAATGGAGTTGTAGAAAGAAAGAATAGAATGATTCTGGATGTTTCCAAAACAATGATGATGGAAGGGAATGTGTCTCAGATGTACTGGAGTGAAGCAGTAAGCACTATTGTATATACTTTGAATTGGTAAATGTGAATGGTAATTCTAGTAAGACCCCTATGAATTATGGCTCAGTTACAAGCCTACTGTTAAGTATTTCAAGATCTTTGGAATAAATTGTTATATCAGGAGAGATGATGATATAGGCAAGTTTGATGCTAGAATCGATGAAGGGATCTTCCTAGGTTACTCCACAAAGAGCAAGGCATACCGATGCTATAACAAAAGACTAAGAAAGATTATTGAGAGTGTGAATGTCAGAGTTGATGAGGACTCTGTCAAATCATCCAGACGATGCAGCTACAATTCAGTTGAAGACAACACAAATCAAGGGAAGAACACTCAAAAACCAAATCTACTTCAAATTATTCCATATGTTCTAGTGAAGCAAGCACAAGTTGTTCTAGAAAATCAAGTTAGTCAGGAAGCACAGACAAGTGCAAGTGTAGAAGAAAGTTCAGAAGACACAAAAGTCTGAGAAAGTCCCAAGACTCCAAGGTATGTAAAACTGAATCACTCTGAAAGTCAAATTATAGGAGATAAGAGAAAAGGAGTGCAAACTAGAAGAAAAATTGCAGAAGAATATTGTCTGATTTCCAAGATTGAACCTAAGAGTGTCACTGAAGCCTATCAAAATGAACACTAGCTGGAAGCCATGAAAGAAGAACTGACACAAATTGAAAAGAATGACACATGGACATTGGTTCCTAGGCCCAAAGATAAGAATGTGATTGGTACTAAGTGGGTATTCAGAAACAAGTTGAATGAGGAAGGTGAAGTGGTCTAGAATAAGGCAAGACTAGTATGTAAAGGGTACTCTCAAATGGAAGGTATTGATTTTGAAGAAACCTTTTCCCCTATTGCTAGAATTGAAGCAGTAAGATTATTTTTTGCTTATGTTGCTTATAAGAACTATAAAGTCTATCAAATGGATGTAAAGTCTGCATTTCTGAATAGGGAACTAGAAGAAGTGTACACTGAACAACCAGATGGATTTTAGCTAATAGATAAGGAAGATATGGTTTGCAGATTGAAGAAAGATTTGTATGGACTCAAACAAGCCCCTAGATTCTGGTACGCCAGATTGGACAAATATCTACTGAAGCTTGGATTCACTAAAGGTACTGTTGATAGTAACTTATACTTCAAATTAGATCATGATAAGGAGTTAATCATAGAAGTTTTTGTTGATGACGTCATTTTTGGTGGAGATGATAATCTATGAATGAAGTTTACTGATGAGATGAAGAGTGAATTTGAGATGAGCATGATTGGTGAAATGAAGTTCTTTTTAGGATTGCAAATTACATAGTTGGACCAAGGGATCTTCGTATCTTAGTCCAAATATGTGAGAGAACATTTGAAGAAGTTTGGAATGGAAGACTCCAAACCTATTGGTACTCCCATGGTAACTAGATGTAAGTTGACTCATAATGATGACTCTCCTAAGGAAAATCAAACCAGATATAGATCAATGATTGGTGGATTGCTCTACTTGACTCAAACTAGACCGGATATTATGAATGTTGTATGTATGGTCACTATATTTCAATTTGATCCAAAAGAATCACATGTGACTAATGTCAAAAGAATCTTTAGTTATCTAAAAGGAACAATTGACTTTGTACTTTGGTATCCAAAGGATGATGATCTCACTTTGTGTGCATACACTGATGCGTATTGGGCTGGTGATGTAGATGACAAGAAAAGTACTAGTGGTAGTACTTTCTTCCTAGGGAAGAAGTCGGTGTCTTGGTTAAGAAAAAAATAGAATTCCATTTCTCTATCCACTGCTGAAGCAAAATATATTGTTGCTGCAAATAACTATACTCAAGTGATATGGATGAAAAAAATGATGAAAGATATCAAGGTAATATATGAAGAGCATGTTTCCATATACTATGAAAATTCAAGTGCAATAAATATATCAAGGAATCTGGTACTGCACTCTAAGAAAAAACATATATCAATCAAGTTTCACTTTCTGAGGGAAAAAGTAAATGAAAAAGAAGTCAAACTGGAGTATGTGCCTACCAAAGAACAGATTGCAGATATATTTACTTAGCCATTATTGAAAGATACTTTTGAGTATCTCATAGGAATGCTAAGGGTAATTACCCCTCCTAATAAGAACTAAATTATGCATTTACTTGCATCAATCTGTGAACCTCATTGCTATATTATGATCTGAATTGATGTTTTTGTGGCTGCTACTCAGGGGGAGTAGTTAGATGTGCAGATATGTGGTTCAGAGTGTATGGAAAGGTCATGGTTACCTTTTCCATTGATGTCAAAGGGAGAGAAGAGTAATGAGAAAAATATCTTAGGGGGAGAAGAGCAACATGACAAATCTTTTCAGAAATCAAGTACAGAAGAAGTCAACATGTTGGGTTGATGGTATTTTTCACATCATGTGTTGTCATCAATGCCAAAGGGGGAGATTTTTGGGAGATTTTTGTATGTTGTATATGTGTTTCTGATATGTGGTTTTCATTGATGTCAACACTATTAGCATTTGGTGTATCTATTGTTGTATATGTTGAGGATATTGAGAAAATTATAAGAAAAAGTGTTCCAGGTTCCTAGTGGAACTATGCAGGTCATGAAGGCATTTTGTTTTGTATGTAAAATATTAGTTGATGTGGATTAAATTTTTTATTATTTAATGTTTCTAGATCATCTACTAGAAGTTTTAGAGGTCCGCGTGAAGTTCTATGTGAATTATGGTCTGACAGTGTTTTATTCATCTTTGTCAGTGTTCTTGAATAAAGATTGTGTGATTCTAGTTATATCAGTTGTTGCAGATGCTTCTCTATTGTTTCTTGGTGTTCTTGATGTCTCTAGTTCATTCTCTATCTTTGTGGTACATCCACATTACTCAGTGAGCTCGTGGTTGAAGATCTTTCTTGCACATGTTTGGTTTTTCATGTTCTTGGCTGACATGTTGATGGTAGCGTGTTGTGAATCTTCAAGCTGAAATTAATTAAAGTATTTTTGTATTAGAGATATTAATTTGGGTCCCCACTATGTTTTGGCCAACCTTGGTGGATACGCATTAAAAATCTTATTTGCAAATCTAGGCCAACATTGCAATTATATTTTATTTTCTTGGTCAACGAAGTTGTGATGAAATATCCTATAGCGGATATATAAGAGAGATTGTGTGATCAGTGGAAAGTATGCTTCATGTACTCCTACATGCGTATGTGTGAATATCCTTACTGAGCAGAGTGTGAAGAAGATTATGTGAAGTGTGAAGAAGTGTTGAGCTTAATTGGAACTATAATTAGGCTTGAGCATAAGCTATTTTCTCAGTTCATACCCTCTAAATTTTTAATCCAACTTTGTTGGGAAATGAACCCCTTTTGTAATTGAGCAGTGAGCTCTAGGAAGTGTGTTTGAATGCATTTTCATTCCCCTTAGTGTTTTCATTATACTTTTAGTAGGGTATAATCTTGTGGACTAACATCCACCGTGGTTTTTTCCCTAACAGGGTTTCCATGTACAAAATCTTGGTGTTCTTTATCTCTTTGATGTGTTAATTGCTTATGGTTAATTGTTCATTCATCATATCTAATATTAAGGATAAGTTAAGTTAGAAAAAGTTTAAATTTCTGATACAACTAATTCACCCCCCCCTCTTAGTTTTTTGTCATTATTTTGCCAACATAACTAAGTCTAATTAACCTAATTAACCTTAATAATATGTGTAGGAAAAAAAAATATCTCATAATATAAGGAAATAGAAAAAATCTACACTCATAGCTATATCATAGGTTCCAAGATTGCATTAATTTTCCTTTACTTCTATTTGATAGGATTAACATCAAGTTGTAATAGAATCTCGTGCTAAAATAAATCCTTCTTTTATGCTTTCACTTCATCATAAGACTAGGAAAAAACCCTTTTATATTGCCTCAATATCTTTTAATGGTTGGGTTCAACCTCTTTCCAATGTATATATTTATGTTCCTAGATTTATATCTACATATTTTTCATCCACGTGCTAGGTTTTTCCCTTGAATCTATTAGAATTGTTAAATTCTCTTTGTAAAATTTTGATTATATGGGAAAAACAAGTTTTGAATGGACCCAAAACCATTTACAACAAGTTTTGAATGGACCCAAAACAATTTATAGTCAAGTTTTGATAGGGACCCGAAAACCACACAAAGAAGAACAAGTTGCTCACAGATACAACATAGACAACCAACAACAAACCAATAGTAGATCACCTAGATAACAACAAGACTACCTAGATCTACACTAAACAGAAGGTTTTGACAGGAACCTTAAACCCAACAAAGCCAAGTTTTACAAGGGATCTTTTATGGTTGGTTGATGATAGTTAGGGAAGCAGCCATTTTGTGTGTTGTTGGCAGCTTCCTTTCACCTTGGTGGGAAACATCCTTCCCTTTGTTGGAAACTATTATTGCAAGGATGAAGATCATTTGGATTTCCCATATAGACTTCAAACATTGCCATGTGAAGCAATTGTCCCACTTTCATGCTTGGGTGTAGACAAGAGAGGAATTAGAGCAACCGATGGGTGGTCACTAGACAAGCAGGTTGGCTCAAGAGCAAGACTATCATTGCTAGGTTGAAGAGGACAGAAGATTTGCAGTGGTCCTATAAAGTGCAGGAGAAAAGTGGAGGTAGAGGAAGTTGTATAAGTTTTTCACTTCATTATGGTCATTGTAATGGTGTGATCTCCATGTATTTCTACTAGTTTTAGCAATGGGATACTGGTAGCTACCTTTCCTTCCTAGAGTTTTTCACCTATTTTCTCAAGTTGCAATCTCGTGATTTACATTTTGCATTTTCTGTACCCTATGTTATTTAGCAATTCTAATATTTATGTCATTGCATATTGATTAGCCTTTAGCATGTTGTATGTTGAAAGATACTAGAGCTAGCAAAGAATTTGTGTTTAAAACTTTAATGTATGCCTAGGAATATAAACCCAGTGATTACGGATCATTGGCCTTCAGAAGTGAAAATTTGATTATGGGATTTGAGGAAAATGTCTCTTCAAAGACGGACAATTCCTCATCAACTTTGATACACTGAAGATCAAAGATATGTCATTGTTTGCTCACTTTCCATGCACTAACACTATTTTTAGTCATGGAATGTTGATGGAATATCCTTCCTATATTTTTTCACCCATTTGTGTTTCCTCCAATTGAAATCTCATGTTGTGAGTTTTTCATTTGCATCCATTGATATCACTAGAGTGTTATAACTAAATTCTTTCCCCTATTAGGCCTGTAAACCCTAGGAGTAGGGGCCAGTAAGCAATGTATATCAAAACCCTTAAGTTATTCTTTAAGAACCCTCAACCACTAATAAAAATTCATCGAGTAGATAAAAAAAAACAAATCTCTTCATTAACTTTACAAAAATAATGAACTTCAAAAAATGAAGGAAACCCTAAACAAATTCTAACCCTCTATAAGCTTGACACCATGTGATTGTTCCATAACCTTTGATACTTAGCATATTCCCTTGGTACAGATTATTGTGCCTTTAAATATCTATGAAAGAAGGTAAGCTTTGATGAAGGGTGAACATTAGGGTTTAGAATCTTGAAATGAATGAACCATAGTATGCATGTGTCTTGAAGCATATCAATATACTAGTGAGAAGAAAATCTTCTAAAGAATATTTTCAACCCTCAAATGCTCACTACACCACCTCTAATGATCAGTCAAGACATTCTCAAGATGATTAATGCATTAACATCATAAAATGAACATGTGGTCATCAATCCATGAGATGAAATAAAGATCCATGGTGAAAATCAATTACCTTGTAACAATAAATAGCATCAACATCAACTCCAAATGTGTACAATCACAAACTCTTTGACAAGAGAAACATAAATTGAGCCTTTTCTTTGCACCAACAACATTCATCAATGTGAACCACATCAAAACTTTCTCTTTCCTCCATGACCTTTGACATCAATGACAAATAATGCCAATGCCAACAAACTCCCCTTTTGGCATTGATGCCAAACCAATCAATTCACCTATGTCAAATTAAAACATAAACTGAACCTTGTCTTTGCACCAACAACATTCAGCAAAATGAACCACATCAAACCTTTGTCTTTCCTCCATGACTTCTTACATCAATGACAAATAATTCCAATGCCAACAAACTCCCCCTTTGGCATTGATGTTAAACCACTCAATTCACATGTCAAATCAAACATTGCACCCTGTATCTGCTCTTCTCCCCCTTTGATAACAATGACAAAGGGACCCATGACAATAATAAGAGAAAACTGTCAGCATCAACCTAGCACCAAATATTAGCAACCACCCTTGATGATTGAGAGAGAAATTTTCATCTAATCCATGAATACTACTAACAAAGATACTACCTAAAGACCCAGTTAGAGCATTGTGAAGGATTGGTCAATGTAAGAAACTACATCATTGTGATCATTTCTCAAAAACAAGTATTGGAAATCATTTCTCAAACCATTACCAAGCACAATACCACTGTCACCAAAAACAAATGTTACCACACAATCACCATGATACCATTCAAGGAAAACAACAAAATAAGGATCCATAGAAAAAACTCAACAAAGCATTCATTCCACCAAGCAGTTCAAAATAGCTGCATCAACACTATTCCTCTAGAAAAGCCACCACAAATGAGCAAGTATATGTAACTTTATTGCCACTATAATACCATCTGCAACAAATATACTGAGAAGAAATAACATTGTTGTTCAAGCAACTTTCTCAAGCACAAAAAATTACTACCTCAACTAACTACCTCAAATGCATTTTCAAATATCACTATCATAAGCACTATTATTGAGCATCATTACTTGACAACTGTCAAATATCATGACAAGTCGGGTTCTCAAGCTCAAAACATTATCTCCCTCTTCCACTAAGCATCATGCAAGGTCTTCTTCAAATTTAAGAAAATGGTTGAGTTTCCTTT
Source organism: Sequoia sempervirens (assembly GCA_007258455.2). Classification (NCBI taxonomy): domain Eukaryota; kingdom Viridiplantae; phylum Streptophyta; class Pinopsida; order Cupressales; family Cupressaceae; genus Sequoia; species Sequoia sempervirens. Next base: position 44,465 of record VDFB02253699.1, on the reverse strand, counting down.
GTCTTCTTCATAGCACCTTTGCAACATTGAGTATTGACAAGATACACATCTCACTATCACATTGTCAAATGACAAGACTACTATCACAAGTAAGAGTTGAGTTACAAGACTCTAAGAAACACACTGCAAAAGACACTTTTAATAACACTGTCAAGGTTTATGATAACCCCTATTCCCCCTTGAAGATAGAACTATTACACACTATTGTATTCCATAGGAATGAGACCATAGTGGTATAAATACTGAGTCAGTCACTAACAAATGAGTCATTGTATCTACCAATTCACCTCTAATCACTTGAATTAAAAGCACTTAAATTCAGCTCACTATTCCATATTGCTCCAATTTTAAGACCATTATAATCACTTACATTTTAACTTACATTTGATTTTGTAAATGCGAGATTATGCAACCATTATACTATTATCCTTGTCTTTGCAAAAAAATTTCTTCAAGAAGCACTACACAAACCATTTTCCACTACAAATTCATTGTTGACTATCACAAAGATATCAAAGCACCAAGACAGTCAAATATTAATGAAATAATGTCATTCACACTACCACTCTTAAAGCACCATTGACAAAGCAATACTATCGACATACACACAGCGATCATTGTCATGACTCTTAGCGAGTTGTTATAACTAAACAAGCATTCCATAGTGATTGAAGACCACAACTATGCACTAAGCAAGTGAAGAAAATACAAACAAAACCCATGAACCAATACATTCAAACCTTTGTGAAGGAAAATCAACTATTCACTGTGTCATGCAAGAGTTGAGAATTACTAGCACTGTCCAAGCAACCATTAGCATGAAGCATGATGCAAAGAAACTATGCAGTCAACATACCACTTCATTGATTATGTAGGATTGCACTGGCTCAAGAATAACATTGTTACAAATAAACCATTGGAGAGTAAGAACTATCAAAAGTATCATAAGAAAACATTGTGATTGTGTTTCCAAGCAAAGGAAAGAACCAAATATCACTGCAAACATTGCATACTTCCAAAAAGTGCATAAATTGGTATACCATTGTAGGCATCCAAATTTGACAACTCTCGTATGGCCAAATTTGTTAGCTTTATTCATCTATCCCCCATTAATATCAATTAAATGATTTATTTAATTAATATTTCCCCATTTCCTAAGGTTTCTAAAGTATTTAATTTAATAATTAAATACTTTACCTTTCATCCCTTCCTCTCTAAATTAAATAAATATATCAATTTATTTAATTTAGTCACTTAGCCTTTTCAATTTAAATCAATTTTAAATTCTCTCTTTTCTCTCTCCTTGGGTCATCCTCCATAATCCTCTTCTAATCTGGATTAATTTAATTAATCCATGATTAGGATGTGCACACCCTTAATTAGGATTAATATCACATCCTCCATATTTTGTCACTTGCCTCTAATCCCTCATTAGTTTTATTAATCACCTATTTGCACAATCTTAATCTAATCCTCATGCCATTTATGGTATTCCTCCAAGTCAACCTTCATAAGTACTTTCTTTATTTAGCCAAGACCTCTTCCCCATGTGAATTAAAAATTCACATTTATTCTTTCAAGGTTCTCCTCTTCCCCATGAAGGTTGTTGGGAAATTCTAGAACCTCTCATAAGTCACATCACTCACATGGGGACAAGGACTTCCTTTATGAGGACCTTGTCTTATCCCCAAGGTACTTCCAATCATGTGAATTAAAAATTCACATTTATTACTCCAACATTTCTCTCTTCCCCATAATAATTAGTGAAAATTTCTAAAATTCCTCACATGTCAACATCCTTCCACATGGGGACAAGAACTTCCTTTTTGAGGAAATTTTCCCCTAATCCCAAGGTACTTGCAAGTACCTCCACCTCACATGTCCTTTTTCTGCCTCATTTTTCACATGGCAAGATGTGAGGGCTTGTGAGTCTTCAACTCACCACAACCCTCCATCTTGTCCATGTTGGCTAAATCCTAGCCATTCAAATCTCTAGAGACTCTTCCCCTAAAATAGAGGATTTTGTCTCATTTTCTCATTCAACACAATTTATGCATTCAACTCTCAAGCACACTAGCAATCTCAAGCTGTTGCATTCAAGCTCATCCTCCATTGTTTCACTTCAAAGCTTTTATTGCATACATTTTCACACATCTATCAAAACACCTGCATCCATTATTGCATTCTCCATCCAATCTAGATCATTTTGCATATCATTTTAGCTTATTTTCCATCAAGGAGCACACAACTTATCAACATCAAAGGGCCAACCAAAGGATCAACTTGATCAAGGTATATCTTTTGTTTTATCTTTCTTTTGTTCAAGTTCAACTAGGCTTATCTTGAGGTGGTGTTTTGTGTATTTCTCCTTTTCCATTTTCTTTAATTTTGCATCATTTAGGGTAGGAAATCATGCTACACACATTTCTAGCATGCCCAGTGGGACCCACAAATGGGTATGTTATTTTAACGTGCTCTATTGTTTGAAATTTTGAAGGTTCAGGTTACACAAAGATGATTATGCTAGTGGAACAGGTGATTTTGCAACAATAGGGGTGATCCTGTAGTCAAGATAGGTGAGCCTGCCTTGAACAGAGGTGATTCTGCACTTGCAAAATTGTCCATCTATGAAATAGGGGAAAATCTGCTCCATGTTTCCTAAACAGGTGACCCTGCTCTTGACTTGGGTGAGCCTTCTTTCTACAAACAGTCAAGCCTGCTGATGACAGAGGTGATTCTACCACTAACAAGGATGATTCTACTGATAAAACAGGCGATTCTGTAGTTAGAATAGGTGACTCTGCTACTAACAAAGGCGATTCTGAGGTAAAAATAGAGACTTAAAGTATTATTTTTAGAGTTCATTTTCTTATTATTTTCAAGTACTAACCCCCTAACTTGTTTTGTTGGTGAATGTGCCTAGTTTTACTAATGTTTGTGCATATGTTTCACATTTTTCCAAGGCCAAAGGATTAAACTACTAACTTTTTCTTGCAGGACAAGCGGGCCAAGACCTTTAGTTAGCTTTGCTTGTTTGTTATTTTCATACTAGTTAGGCACATAGAACTAATTAGGGGAAGTCAATACACTTGTTTGTTGTGCCTATTAAGTGGACTATTGACGTATCTAATCCCCTTGCGCCATTTGGAAATTCTGGGTGAAGAGAAATCATAGTCCACTTTAGTCATTTGTGTTACCTAGGAGATACTAGAACATATAAGCTTTCCCCTTGCGCTTCATGCAAGCCTTGGGACTAGCCAAAAATGTCTAGTGTCTTCTCTTAGCGGGACCTTCTTGGGGATTTCATCACCCCAATGGATGATCCCAACCACGTGTACTAGCGGGGTATATAAAGGGGGAGAGCCAAAGTTGTACCCCAATCTAGTCACGTCGTGTCTGGTCAAGCGTCGAAGCTAGGGTGATACCTAGATAAGATGTGAAGAGTTGGTCCAAGTTTCCAGTACCCCGTTGGGGCTTCTGACTCATGCCTGTGACAGGCTGGAGTTCACGATTGTGCCTCATGTACCGTGTGTATATCAAGGACTCTATAGTTTTCCTTGTTCAACCTAGATAGAGGACCATGTTGGCCATACCCTTTTTACTAATCTTAGGATTGTGTTGTTTGAACTATCTTCTTTGTGTGAAACTAGTGCATTTCTGTTTATTCAAGTCAGGCTTACCTTCTGCTTGTTGTTTTTTGTGTTTTTTGACCTTTTCCATAGCCATTTTTCATCCAATTCAAGTCTAAGTATGTTGTTTGGGTGAGTTTTCCTTTGTTAGGGGTGAACTTGTTATTTGGGGAAAACCTGTTGTCCACAAGGGTGACCCTGTCTTCTGTCTTAGTTATTTCTCAATTGGTTCCTATCTGAATTGCCCATTCTCCACAGAATAGGCGAGCTTGTACCCAGTTTGGGTGAGCATGACACTAAGTTGGGCAAGTTTGACACCTAAAGGGGCAATTTTTATTTTTGTTTGAGTTATTTTTTTAGTCAAACAGCCCATCACATTCACTTGTTTCATCAAAAGGGATGATTTTTCCACCATTTTGGGTGATCGCGCTTCATACTTGGGTGATTTTGCTTGTTGTTCCAATCCCATGTCAATCTCTTGGGTCATCATATTCACCCATTCCTTGAAAATAGATGATTTTACAGTAGAATTGGGCTAGTTTTCACCCTAAACAACCAATCCTGCTTCCTGTTTAGTCAGTCTATTTAGCCGTTCAATCTATCTATTTATCTGTTTTCCTATTTTGAGAATCTGTTTGCCCATTTTGAGAGTATGTTTGCTCATTCTAAGAGTCCATTTTCCCATTTCAAGATCTGTTTACCTGTTCTAAGAATTTGTTTCCCCATTTAGGGAGTGTTTCCCCATTTGATTAGTTCATTCCTTCATTTAGAGAGTCTGTTTCCCCATTTATCGATGTCATTTGACTATTTTTAGATTTAGGAAAGTCCAAAAGCTTTTTAGGCGAGCCTGCACCCTAGTTGGGTGATCCTGCACCTTAGTTGGGCGACCCTGAACCCTAGTTGGGTGACCCTACACCTTGGTTGGGTGAACTTACACCCTGGTTGGGCGACCTTGCACCCTTGTTGGGAAATCTTGCACCTTGGTTGGGAAACCTTGCACCCTAGTTTGGAAATCCTACACCTTAGTTGGGTGATCCTACACCCTAGTTGGGCAACTTTGCACCTTATTTGGGCGATCCTGCACCCCGGTTGGGCAATCCTACACCCTAGTTGGGTGACCCTGCACCCTAATTGGGTGATATTGCATCCTGTTTGGGTGATCTTGCACCCTGTTTAGGAAATTTTGTCACTTGTTTAGGTGGGTGTGTTCTTTTTCCAGAGAGTTAATCTATTGTGATTCCAAAAAATTTGTTTTTTTCCAAGCCTTTGCATCTTTCTTTCATCCATAATCTTCACTTCAGTCCATCTGCATTTTCCAAAGGTCATCCTCTTATCATCCAAGTCATATAGGTATATCTTAAAACATCTCTGGGTTGCATATCCACCATCATTTTCTTAATCCAAATCCCCTAAACTTCATTTGAAGTTATTATCCAAATTGGCCTAGGTGTCTAAAATTGATTGTCATCCTTCAACATCTACTTAGGATCATCATCTGTCCTAAGTCATTCATCATCATTTGGCCCAATCAATCCACTTTCATCTAAAGGTGGATTTGGTGCCACAATCATCTATTTGTCCTTTAACCTGATCAATCAGCACCTTAAGTCACCTAAGGTGATTTTTGGACTTGGTTTAGAATCCCTTTCATTGTCCTATCTCACCCATCATCCAATCTTATCAATTGTTTCATCAATCAATCTTATCCAATTTAATCCAATCACATCCCTATCCAATCATCCAATCTATCGATCCCCCATCCAACCCAATCAATCATTTAATCATCACTTAGGTCATCATTGCATTACATCTTAGAGTATAGTATCATCTTAATCCACTTGGTAGTTTTGCACTTTCATGCTTATTCAAACCTGATCACAAGCGAAGAAGCAAATGGCAGAACAACAAAACTAGGGTTCCTAGCCAAATATCCCCTAAGATCCCAACAATGGTGCAAATATCCCTCAAGATCCTAATAACGGTGCCTCATGACAATCCAATACTGATCTTCAAAACATTTCACCGCATGGTGACGAGAACATGGTTAATCAGCCTGAAATCATAGTTGACAAATACCTTAGCAATCCTACCAATGTACAGATGATAGATCGCCTCCTCAACAAGCATGGGGATAAGATTCTCACTACTCTAATCATGAAAGGATTCAAACCACCACCCAATTTTGATATGTCCCAATAAACTGGTGCCCAGACTCTCCCAGCACCTCAAGATCCACAGACTTCCCAGAACATTCTAGGAAATTCATATATTCCTGAAGGTGCACCTATAAAAAATTGGTATCAACCTAGATTCAAAAATTTCATGATACATCAAGTCACAAGTTACCCTCGCCTTCTAGCCTCGACCTTAGAAGCGCAACCCAATCCTAATGACCCCTATGCCTATGGCATGCCACAAAATATTTTGTCTGCTCCACCACTCCCAACTCAACATCCTAGTCAACCAACTGTCAACACTGGGGGAAATCCTGTCCTTGTACTAATTCCACCTCTAGGGCCTGCACCTACTGGCTATTTACTACTGTCACCTCAAGGTAACATCCCTACATTCCAACAGCCTCCTGTTAATCCTCAACAATCTACTATGTTGCAAGAACTACCGCAACACACTGTTATCCCCTCACAAGAACTACCACAACATATCGCTACCGTTGCTATCTCGTCTCAACCACCTCCAAGCAAAACGTCACAATTCTACAACAGAATGTCACAATTCCACAACAAAACGTCACAATTTTGTAACAAAATGTTCTGGTTCTGCAGCAACATACTACCGTCCCTACGCAACCCCCACACCAAGTAACACAAACCACATTGCAACCTCAACATCTTCCCATGGTGCCTCCATGGTGATCCTGTAATAGCAACACATCCCATCTCACCCACTTTACCAGCAGCCACCACAACAGCAACAACCACCCTAGCATACACATGTTCCCATGCAAACATATCTCTACCATCCATCAAGCACATATACCAACTATGTTGCTACATCTAATCCTAATCCAAATCTCCATCTAGCCTCTCAAAATCCATCATGATCTCAACCACCACCTTTCACTAACCCCTAGTAATCCCACATAAATTCTTACCAATAGCCTTCTAATCCACAACCACCTTTGCATACCACACAACAACCCAACGTTGCGTACAATTATCAATCCAATCATACTACACTCAACAATAGCCACCCTATCAACAGGGTGCTCCATCCACTTCTTACTATCAACAACCACCATCATACCAACAAGGTGCTTCAACGTCATTGTATTACCAAAATCCTACACAATATCAATAGGGTGCTCCATCCACTTCATATTATCAACATCAACCACCTTATCAACAAGCAACTACCACCTCTTACTATCAAAATTTGTCATCCTCCTATCCACCTTACATCAATCCTCAACCACAATCCACATACGCCAATCAATACTAGTAAATACCTCTATATATACCTACACCAGCCTATGATCAAGCTACTTCTGCACCATCCTCATCATATAAGCAATATCCTCCATACAATCAGCCTAATCCCTCTAATATAACTCTTGCAGCACCTATCAATAAAGATTTGGAAGAATTCAAAGCCACGTGAAAGGACTTGCAAGCAAGGACTAGAAAATAATCATTTAAGTTTGAGGACATTTGTCCCTATCTGTTTGATCCTTCAATTTCATTGATTCCTTTTCTGAAGCATTTCAAAATGTCAAAATTCAATAAGTATAAAGGAACAAAATACCTCAAGGCTCATCTTTAGGAGTTTTATGCCCACTGTCAAGAAGTCATGCATAATGAAAATTACCTCATGAGGTTGTTTCCTAGGATTTTACAAGGGATAGCTCTTGACTGGTTTATGGGTCTTGAGAAGGGATCTATCAAGTCCTTTACACAGCTTTTAGAACAATTTGTCTCCCACTTCTTTAATTTGGAGGACATTGATACATTGGATCTCCTAAAAGAAAAGCAGCGTGAGGGAGAAACTTTTGTAAGCTATCTCCAAAGATGGCGAGCTTTAGCCAGTTGGATGAAATCCTGACTTAGGGAAAAGGACATGGTCACCCTATTCATCAAAAACTCTCATCTAGATATGGCCCACAACTTCAGACTTCACTGTGTCACAACCTTTGCGAAAATAGTGGAGAAAGTTCCTATCCTTGAGAGGGCACTTATTGCCAAAGGGTTAGTCAAAAAATTTAACTCTAATAAAGAGAATTTGTTTAGGAATAAGCCTCCTTATTGGAACAAAAACAAAAATGTTGTCAATGATGGTGTCACTGACACCAAGCATGTCCAAGTAGCCAGTGCTTCCCAGAAGCCACAATATCTGCCTCCACAATAGCCAAATCCTCATGCCATATCAGTGCCACAGGGGGCACCTTGTTCTACCTAGCAATCCAACCAAAATAACCAAGGGAATAGAAAACGTCAATTCACTCAACTAGGATAACCCTTGAGCATCGTGTTCCATAAGATCCTTCAAGCTAATTACCCGATCACATATCATGTGACCAACCCTCTTAACAAATCCAAGCCCAAACCATCCTGGTACAAAGAAAATGAGTATTGTGAGTTCCATAAGATTAAGGGCATTCATTAAACAAATGTCAGGGTTTAAAAGCATATGTCCAAGATCTCATAGATCGAGGTGACATACATGTGGATTCCAACATGGAACCCTCATCCAATGCTCAATTACAAATATATCAAAACACTTTTCCTAAGCATAATCAAGGTCCTAGCACATCAAACTCAAACCTCAGGTCTAATAACAACAATGATCAGAATAATAGCACAAACAACATCAGTTAAAAAAATGTGTCATTTGACTATCAAGGCATCATCATGCATATCGAATAGGTAGAGCCACATGTGTCTATGATACACGTAAAAGTAAAGGATCCAAAATGTGTTGTTACAACCCACCGAACCTGTATCACATTCCCTAGAGCCTCTACATCCACCAAGTCACCACCTGTAAGTTCTCAATACAACATTCTTGATCATCTAGGAAATACCCCAGCCCATATATCCATTCTAGATTTACTCAATTCTTCTCCCGTACACCAAGAAATCCTAACTAAAGCCTTACATGACACCCAAGTTCCCAATGACATAGACCCTATGCAATTTCAAGCATTGGTAGGACACCTCTCAATAACCTATCAACTAGGTTTTAGTCAAAACGACATGCCCTACATTGACTCGAATAATAATTGTCCCCTCCATCTCAAAATCCTTGTAAATCGCCACAAAGTAAAGAGGGTCTTGGTAGATAATGGCTCTACCCTGAATCTTTGCACATTAAAATTCATAAAACAGGTAGGGCACACCCATGCTGATTTAAATAATCAAGTTATCACTATCAAGGCATATGATAATGCAAAGCATGATTCTAAAGGGACAATTTGTCTTCAAATTTAGGTTGGGCTAGTGGTGCAATACACTACATGTCATGTCCTTGATCTGGAACTCCACTACAACCTCCTCCTCGTCCACCCATGGATCCATGCCATGCAAATCGTTCCATCCACATACCACCAATGTCTAAAATTCTCATTTAATGGGGTGGAAGTTACAATACATGCGAACCCTCAACCATTTGAATGTTGTCATGCATTAGAAGCTTCTTTTCCCCATTCTCGTTACTGCCCTGGAGTAGAAATGGGACCACCTCATACATCATCATCCCACTCATCTACCACTACACTAGCCACTACATCCTTCACTCCATCCACATCTGATTCAACCCTTACCAAAGTCCATATCATTGACAAGGGTTGTGGTGAATATGAAATGTGTACAACTTTGAATGTCACAACCATGCCACCCTCACCACACACATACATCCAACCTTCTCCATTTGTACCAAAGGAAGAAGAGAAGATGGTCACTTTGAGCTCCAAAAATGTGGGATCCAGTACCTTCCAATCTCTTGGGTTAAGGCAAGACACACCAGAAGATGACATCAGCCAATGGGTATATCATGAGGAACCTGAACCCTCTCCCCAATTGAAAGAATATTTCCAAGAGACTTATCTTTGGCCCTCTAAGTTTGCAGAGAAACACAATTATTGGGGAGGGGCCTTGGTGTAGAAGAGAAAGGAAGACGACAACCGATCGACACTTATGTGCATCCAAGAAACTTAGGTTTGGGCTATAACAATAAACAAAAGGGTCCTATGGCATCATCTAGTGCCTCTAACAACATCATTGTGGAAAACGGTCTCCTCGAGGACATCTTGAAAGAAGAATCCATCATACACACATATGATGATGTAGATCACGTAGATCTCTCTTCCATGTTTGAATGCCTATTTGTCTGCACCATTAGCCTATCCCGTCATCATCCTGAACTCATAGACTGGGACCTACATGGTAGCACACCTATCGATTTCTTTCCCTCAATGGATATGTATGTACATCTTATAGGATTGGGGGAGGATGAATTCCCTAACAAGAAAAGTAAAATGAAGCAAAATCAAAAAGGGTCACCTAGTGAAAACCTCTTTGAGGTGCTTTTTGACTCAGAAAAGGTAAAAACAAAGGGTGTATCTGACAGTGAAAGCCTCGATGAGGCACTGGAAGATGGGGACATTCATCTTCCCCTTGTAGGAACTCAATTTTCTGAATGATCATCCATTCTAATCGATGAAACACAAGATATAAATTTGAGAACTGAAGAGGATCCCAAAATCACCTATGTAGCCAAATCACTATCAGAGGAAGAATACTCTACCATCACCAAGCTTCTCAAAGAAGGCATCATCAATTTTGCATGGACATATTCAGATATGTCGGGTCTTGATCCTACTCTAGTAGTACATCATTTGGACCTACATCCTAATGCAAAACCTATCAAGCAAAAAATCAAGAAAATGCACCCCCAAGTAGCTCTACTGTCAAGAAAAAGTTGGAGAAGCTATTGGAAGCTGGATTCATAAGACCCCTTGACTATTCAGATTGGATTTCCAATGTAGTGCCAATTGCCAAACCAAATGGGAATATCAGGGTTTGCATGGATTTTTGGGATCTCAATAAAGCCTATCCTAAAGATGATTTCCCTTTGCCAAACATAGACATGTTGGTAGACTTAACTGCAGAGCACCAAATGCTTTCCCTCATGGATGGCTTCTCTGGATATAATCAGATTAGAATTGCACTTGAAGATCAACATAAAATAGCCTTCACCACACCTTGGGGCACATTCTATTATAATGTCATGCCCTTTGGCCTCAAGAATGTTGGGGAAACCTACCAACGTGCCATGACCGTTATCTTCCATGATCTCATTCATATCATAATGGAAGATTATGTTGATGATCTGTTAGGGAAATCAAGAACAAGGGAAGAGCACCTGATGGTTCTCAAGAAGATCTTTGAGCATCTAGAGCACTATAAGCTACATTTGAATTTGAAGAAATGTGTCTTTGGGGTCACATCAGGAAAACTACTGGGTTTCATTATTTCCTGAAGAGGTATAGAGGTCGATCCAGCAAAAGTTAAGGCAATCATGGATATGCCTCTGCCACATAATCTCAAATAGTTAAGGAGCCTTTAGGGAAAGTTACAATCCATCTAGAGGTTCATAGGTCAATTAGCTGATAAATGCCAGTCATTCACTCATCTCCTGAAAAAGGATACCACCTTTAAATGGAATCAATAGTGTTAACTTGGCTTTGACAAGATCAAAGAATATTTGGCTCACCCACCTATCCTTATGCCTCCAATTCCTAGTAAACCACTCCTATTGTATATTTCTTCTACTTCAGTGGCACTGGGTGCATTGTTGGCACAACACGACGAGTCATCAAAGGAATGAGAAATCTATTACATCAGTCGGACCCTAGTGGGTTATGAGCTCAATTATTCTCCAATGGAAAAATCTTGTCTAGCAATGGTTTTCAGTTCATAAAAACTCTGACATTACATGCTCAGTCACCCAGTGAAGCTAATCTCTAAGGTCGATCCACTCAAATATTTGTTATCGAGGAAAATTTTGATTGGTTGCATGGCCAAATGGGTTATGCTATTAAGTGAGTTTGATATAGAGTATGTGGATCGAAAAGCTATTAAAGGACAAGTGATAGATGATCAGCTAGAAAATGCTCCCCTAGTAGATGCTTATCATCTGGTCATAGAATTTCCTAATGAAGGGGTCTTTACAGTAGCCAAATCAGCCACATGGACACTTTATTTTGATGGGTTGTACACACACAATGGGTCGGGGGAAAGAATCTTGCTCGTCACCCCCCAAGGTGATTATATACCAAAGTCATACAGGTTGGATTTTTTGTGCACCAACAACATCGCAAAATATGAAGCTCTTCTTACTAGCCTCAAGATTGCAATCCAATGGCATATCACTCATTTGAAAGTCTTTGGTGATTCTCAGTTAATCATCAAACAGGTCAATGATGAGTTTCTAACAAAGGATGATAAGTTGTTACCTTATAAATGCATGGTATATGACTTCAAAAAGAATTTGACTTCCATCCAGATTGACCAAATTCCAAGAGTGCAGAAGAAATCAGCAGATGTAATGGCTACCATCGGTTCCCTAATCTACATGTCTAAATATCGAACAGAGTGTGAGTTCCTAGTTGAGCAACTCTTAATCCCCACTTACGATAACCCAGAAAGTGAGATGGTGTGTGACATTGTAGGTCCTACATCCCCATGGTATCATAACATCTACACTTACCTTCATGACAACATTCTACCTCCTCACCAATTCAATTTTGGTGATTTAGTCCTTAAGGAGAATCAGGCACTTAGCAACATCAAGATAAGAAGGGAAAAATTGAAGCAAATTGGCTAGGTCCCTATGTCATCACAGCAAAATATGGATCAGGGGAATACAGACTTGTCACACCTGAAGGAGAACCCCTAGAGGATCCCATTAACATCATGCACCTGAAAAGGTTCTACACTTAAGTCAGCTAGAGTATCCTATCCTTCAAAAATCCAAAAACAAAAAAAAAGTAAAAAATCAAAAAAAAAATTAGAAAAATCCAAAAAATAGTAAAGAGAAATAATTCGTCCTATGGTGAAAACCACCCTTGGTGGCACCTTGGATAAGTATGTCTAGTGAAATCCTAGTCACAGGTGCCATTCGTACAGAGCTTAGACATTATCTACCTTACGTCCTAGTTACTTTGTGCTTTCACCCATCTTGATCTCATATCCTATCATCCTATCGATCATGTCCTTCTATCTGCATCCATCATTTGGTCGCTTGGTATATTTTGGTTGAGCATTAGACGAGCTTCATTACTATATATCATCCTGAGCTTTTATCCCAATTTGAGCTTGTGTCGTTAGTCCTTGTCATCATGTCAGTCCTTCGCTTTCATCTAGGTTCCTTCATCATGTCGGTATTCATTTAGATCCCATCCTGTCGCGTCAATCTTTTGGTCTCATTTTTCTTTTTTTCTTTTTCGAACTACGTTTCCCCTGTGCTTTCATGTAGGCAAGTTCGATCATTTGATCCACCCCCAGGGATTTTCTTTGCTTTGGTCTTGTTCATCTATTCTTGGTCCTCCATCATTTGTCTCCATCGTCCTCTTTCTGCTTTTATCCATGGTCTTTTCTTGAACTATGAGGGCTCTGTGCTTTCACGTAGGCAAGGCTAATCTTTGATCGACCCCCAAGCTCCTAGTTCTTTAGGGTGTGTCATTCTAGTGTCTTGTGTCTTGTGTCTCGTGTCTCGTGTCATCTCATCAAGTATGTCCTTATCCAACTAGTTCTTCACAAATGAGATCCACTTGTATCATGAGATTCAATCGGTTTTGGAATCTCATGTGTCATATTGATCTTTTCGTTTAGTATCCATCTCTGGTCTTAACAAGATGTATCCTTCCTAACAAACCTCATCAATCCCATCCACCCTCTCAATCCTATGGCAAAGGAAGTTTGAAATTGATTGTGATATTTTGATACTTTTGGCTTTCTTTTATCATTTGAACTTCCTATCATAACTTGTCAAGGTTGCCATGATCTATCATATCATGGTGTGTTTTGATTGGTTAACATAGGGGCGTATCTTGATCCTTTTGTTTGTTGGTGTATTCTTGGTTGTCCCGCGTAGTACCTACCAAGATCCCTACAGTCTTGTGTTACGTTGGGGAATCCTTTTGTGCTTTTGGTTATCTCAATGCCTGGCTCAACAAAGGTCTTTGCAAATTTGGGTTGTTGGGATAGCCTTCTTGTTTTTTGTGTTTCTTTTGTGCATTAGACACTAAACCGCCTTGGTTACCTATACCCTAGCACTTGTGTCTTATGCTATAGCAAAAATTAGTGCTCTGAAAATGGAAAATAACATTAGGATTGCATTTCATAGTCAATTTCATTGCATTGCATCTATACCTCACCTATGACCTATGATTTTGGTTGTGCAAACATTTACCTTCCATCCCCTCTTCTTCTCAGGATACCTACAGTTCTTGATAGGTGCAATTTCACACCCATTCTCCCTTAATTTTGTAATTATTATAGGGGAAGTACTTGCCAATAAACTCTAGAAAGTAGGGTACACCTACCATTGACCCTTATCACTATGCAAGCCCTTATTTACACTCATGCCCATGTTGCATTTCAATTTTTCATTAGGCCATCTCACTCACATACCACACATCTTTATTTTTATAAGCTAAAGCAAGCATGATCCGCAAATAAAGTCACCCTACTGCCTACATCCACATTACATTTCATTTATCTATTAGTGTTTGTAAGGAATTTAATTGCATATCATCTCATATTCTAGGTTCATTTCATTTCATCCCATGTGCATTGTCATTTAATATTTATTTTAATTTGTTTAGATTAATTATAATTGGTTATTCTAAGCATCTTAGATTCATGTCATTAACATTTTATTTCCATCTCATTAAAAACATTACATACATTGACACCTGCATCACAAATTGTTAGATCCATACCCATAGCATATAATGTCATACATCATCCATCCCATCCTACATCATCAACATTAGACATCATACATATCATCTATATCATCGATATGAGCATAAATAAATCATCCATCACATAAACATAACATAGCATCAATAAGGGTTGTCGCATATCATATAAATATCAAAATACAATGTCCATCACATAACATTGTTCATCATATCATCAAAATACATGTCCCTCATATACATCCGTAATCATCAAATAAAATACAAGTGCAAGGCACTGAATCAACTCTAATCTCTGTTGCTCTATATTGTACACCCATCTTGCACCTGTCAAAAACCTGTGTCTTGTCATTTGTCCTCTATCCTCTCTACTATGAGTTTCCCACATCTAGCCTTTGTGGTGAGTCTGGCACACCCCCTCTGTGTGGGGGGGGTCTCCCGATAGCTATTGTATCTGCGGGTATGTGTCCCTATTGACTGGGATGGTGTCAGCATTTGTGGCCTCACTCGAACATAGGGAGGAACCCACTATGTTTGATCTGGAATTGCTATGTAGTAAGCCACCATATAGTAGTTGGCCTCCCACATGTACTCGTCTCTCTCAGCCACCTGATACCTGGCTAAATCTCGCTCTTCCCTGTACTTGTCCCAAAATCTGCATATGGATCTCCTCTCCTGTTCCCACGCATCTTGTGTCAACTCCAACTTCCCAACCTTTGCCCGCATCCGGGACACCTACTCTATCACCCTATCCTTCTCCTCCTACATGTACAGTATCTATACCTGTGTTGTATCCCTCTCCCTCTGCAATGTTTGTACCTCTACCCCTATCTCACTCCCCTCTTCCTACATGGCTTGTGCTGTGCCTGATTTGCATCCCTCTACACTTGCATTACATCCCTCTCTCTCTCCACTACGTGTATCATGCCACTACCCTATGTCTGTGTTGCATCTCTCTCTATCTACATGGTCTGTACCTGGGCCCTCATAGCCTCCTCTCTCTCCTGGATCAACCCTATCTCTCCAACTATCTAATTTGCTACGTCGACTTTGTTGCGGAGCTCATCCTGCTCCCATCTCAAATCCGTCCTCTCCCTCAGCAACCCCTCCACCTGTCTGCTCAAATCATCCATATATCTCTCCACCTAAGTTAGGGCCTCTGACAATACCTGGTCCGCCGATCCTCTGGGCTCCCACTATCCCCTGGCCTATAGTATGGTCACCTCCGCCTGCAGCCTGTCTCACTCCCAACTCACCTCATCTAGCACCTCATGCTCTCTATGTCTCTCTCCCTCAAGCCAATTCACCTCTACTCATAGCTGGCTCACCTTGACCTGCAGTCCATCCCTCTCAACCTGTACCTCCTCCTCATGCTGCAACACCGCGTCAGCTAGGTCCCCGAAATCCCTCAACCCCTTTGCTCACACCCTGTCCACCTTCGCATGCAACATGCTCACCTTGGCCTCTAGTCTACTCCTCACAACCTCTGAATCCCTAAGCCTTTGCTCGGTGATCTGCAATCTCGCCACAACCCCCCTCAACAATACAATCGGGTCCTATAGTGGTGGTGGTATGTATGGTACCATGGCCAATGAGTCAACCTCATGAGCTTCTACCTCCATCACCTCCACCTGTGGCTCATCTCTCTCCTCCTCTGCCTCGGCCTCCTCCTGGTCTCTCCTCTGCGGTCCTCCCCTCCTCCTCACCCTCCTCTGTTGCTCTCCTACCTCGGCCTCCTCCTATCCTCTCCCCTGCTGACCTCCTGCAGCAACCGCCTCTTGCCCTCTCCTCTGTTGTCCTCCCCTCCCCCTCCTTTGTCCTACCAGTCTTAGCTCATCCTCTGGCTCGAAACCAAGTGCCTCTGTAATTGGTTCCACCGGCGTAATCCTTGTTGGCTAATGGTGGGCCCACCATGCAAAGAATCTCATTGTCACCCTTGCATCTGCTCTCTCTCCTCTCCTACTCGGATAGGGTACAGGCTGCAGCTCCTCCCACTGCTATCTCACAAACTTGGCAGTAATCTAATCCCCCCACGATCGCTCTCATGTGATCCATCTGAATTTCTCTGGTCTGCAAGGAATGTCCTATTGAATCCTGAACTATCTTGTCACTTGATCCGCCCTGTGTAACTCTACTATATAGGGCTCTCTCCCGACCATATAGGATACTATGCAGAAATATCCTCTATCTCCTCATCTCTCATCCATCTAACAAACTGTCATGTCATGTAGAGTCTCCACACTATCTGGTCCTCCTGTAAATCATCTAGTGTCCTCCATCTATCCAAATCATCAAATCCCTGATAATGCCATACCCAGCCATGTTTCGTCCCATAACAGTATGCCACTGGTAGTGTCAGATCCTGCACCCCTCTCATCACCACTCTTGACCTAGCCACGCTAATGTGCTCCCAGACCCATATCTGTAATGTCACCTATGTAATGTTGAGAGTCCCTTGATAGCACATAACATGCATATCCCTATATAGCTAAGCCAACACTCATGGACCCGATGTGAACTCCCCCTCTCTCTACTCCATGATGCGTCACACAACCTCCATGTAATTAAGGCTGTAGAAGCATCCACTCCTATCTAGTATCAATATTCCACTAATCAATCTGCAAAGGTATAGTGGTAGTGGTGGTACCCCCAGCCCCAAACATCTATCCAAATCCAACACCATCCTCTGCAGTGGTAAGTCCTCTCACCCAAATAGGACCCATAGAGTTTGATCCAGTGCCTTGCCCTCTGATCTCATCCCACTCACCAGATGGCCCCGTATCGGTAACCTCAAAATCCTCCACACATCCTCAAGAGTGATGGTCATCTCCCCTATCAGGAGGTGGAATGTCGAGGTCTTTGAGCTCCATTGCTCTATAAGGGTTGTCAATAGTGCTTGATGTGCTTTGATAGTTGGGTATCCCAACATGTGCAGCAAACCTGCTCGTGCTAAAGCCTCATGATCCTCCTTATTCATCGTTTCTATGGTCGCCTCCAACACCTTCAAATGCCTCTCTCGCATCTGCAAGCTCTCGAACCGTTGCATCCACATCACACAATACGTCAGTCCTCTCACCATTTTCTTCATCTTTCCCTCTTTTACACTTCCCGACCTTGGGTTGTCTTCTCAACAATTTTTCCCCCCTTTGGACAGATTTGCCCAATTTGCCCAATTTGTCTTATTTTCCATTCTCTTGGCCCATTTTTTGGGCATGTTCCCCCTTTATTCTTCTTTGTTACCTTTTTCCCACCTAGGCGGGCTCGCATGTCCTTGGGCGAGCCCACCCTTGGAACAGGTGAGCCCACCTATCCTCAAGTGATCCCACCCGGGCACACACGAGCTCGCTCGATGGGCAATCCCACCCGCCCCGCGAGCGGGCGAGCCCGCCCTTCCGACTGGAAAGTTCGCCCACCTCCCCGATAGATGGGTGAGCCCACCGGCATGAGAAAAATCGCCCCTATCAAGGGTGCAATCACCCCTTTGTAGGGAAAAATAACCCCTTCATGGGCATAATCGCCCATCTCCTGATCGAGATTTCCCATACTCGGGGCGAAATTTCCCTTTCTCCTATTAACCCCTATTTTTGGCGGATTTTCCCAATTCCAAGGAAAGTTCGCCTTTCCCTAAGACCCTCTCGCCCTTTTTGGGAACTTTTTTTAATTTTTTAGGTGAAATTACCCCCTAATTGGGAAAATCAACCCCCCTTCCCCACCACCTCTAAACAAGCGATTTTTCCTACCCAATGGGTGAAATTGAAATTTTGCCACCTACCCATTTCACTAATCTACCCCAATCCCAAAACCCATGCTTTTAATTTACATAAAAATTCAACAATACATAAAAAATTGCATAAAATCACAAAGTGATATTTTGGAACTAACCTAGTGTGGAACCACGCGCTCGTGGAAGAACCGTCGTACCTCATCCCCCCAATGGATGATATCATCATTGAAGTATTCGGCCATCCTCGTCTCCTTCTTCTCCTCTTCTCTCTCTCACTCAACTACCAGGTGTGCAAATAAGGAATAGTAATTCTCAAAATTACTATAAGTAACTTTCCCTCTTTTTTTAACCTTTTTTAAGTTGAAGGTATTTTCACCCTTTATTTAACCTCTTTTTAATCCAACTAATCCTCTAACTTCTGCGGGCCGCTATTTTCACACCGTGTGTCCGTTTGACTCAGTTTAAAAGCCAATATTCATGGTTTTTCAAGCCCTATCCAATGGTACCCTCTGTTTCCTCATATCGAGAAGTCACCAAGGGCCCCTTTTTCTTCCCCAATCACCCTCTCGAGGGGGCATACCCTACCAATTTTCCCTATTCCTTTGTCATAGTCATTTCCTTGCGAAATCAGGGCATCTCCCTTCATTTCCCACCATTTTGGAAGCTCACGCAACTTCTCCCATGCTTGGGCATCATTTTCTAGTCACTTCCTCTATAGAGTCATCTACATTTTATTTTTCTTTGAAACACTATTATTCTAACAGTATTTCAACGAGGGGCAAAATGTAGGCATCCAAATTTGACCACTCTCGTATGGCCAAATTTGTTACCTTTATTCGTCTATCCCTCATTAATATCAATTAAATGATTTATTTAATTAATATTTCCTCCTTTCCTAAGGTTTCTAAAGCATTTAATTTAATAATTAAATACTTTACCTTTCATCCCTTCCTCTCTAAATTAAATAAATATATCAATTTATTTAATTTAGTCACTTAGCCTTTTCAATTTAAATCAATTTTAAATTCTCTCTTTTCTCTCTCCTTGGCACATCCTCCATAATCCTCTTCTAATTTGGATTAGTTTAATTAATCCATGATTAGGATGTGCACACCCTTAATCAGGATTAATGTCACATCCTCCATATTTTGCCACTTGCCTCTAATCCCTCATTAGTCTTGTTAACCACCTGTTTGCACAATCTTAATCTAATCCTCATTCCATTTCTGGTATTCCTCCAAGTCAACATTCATAAGTACTTTCTTTATTTAGCCATGACCTCTTCCCCATGTGAATTAAAAATTCACATTTATTCTTTCAAGGTTCTCCTCTTCCCCTTGAAGGTTGTTGGGAAATTCTATAACCTCTCATAAGTTACATCACTCACATGGGGACAAGGACTTCCTTTATGAGGACCTTGTCTTATCCCCAAGGTACTTCCAATCTTGTCAATTAAAATTCACATTTATTACTCCAACATTTCTCTCTTCCCCATAATGATTAGTGAAAATTTCTAAAATTCCTCACATGTCAACATCCTTCCACATGGGGACAAGAACTTCCTTTTTGAGGAAATTTTTCCCCTAATCCCAAGGTACTTGCAAGTACCTCCACCTCACATGTCCTCTCTCCACCTCACATTTCCTTTTGCCACCTCATTTTCCACATGGCAAGATGTGAGGGTTTGCGAGTCCTCAACTCACCACAGCCCTCCATCTTGTCCATGTTGGCTAAATCCTAGCCATTCAAATATCTAGAGACTCTTCCCCTAAAATAGAGGATTTTGTCTCATTTTCTCATTCAACACAATTCATCCATTCAACTTTCAAGCGCACTAGCAATCTCATGTAGTTGCATTCAAGCTCATCCTCCATTGTTTCACTTTAAAGCTTTTATTGCATACATTTTCACACATCTATCAAAACACCCACATCCATTATTGCATTCTCCATCTAATTAGATCATTTTGCATATCATTTTAGCTTATTTGCCATTGAGGAGCACACAACTTATCAACATCAAAGGGCCAACCAAAGGATCAACTTGAGCAAGGTATATCTTTTGTTTTATCTTTCTTTTGTTCAAGTTCAACTAGGCTTATCTTGAGGTGATGTTTTGTGTATTTCTCTTTTTGTGTTTTCTTTGATTTGCATCATTTAGGGGAAATCAGGTTGCACACATCCACTATCACAAAGTAGAGTGTACTTGTTCACTGTCACTACCATCATGAAACTCACAAACAAACTGCAAGAAGAGGCACTTATTTCAAGTAGCACCATATTTGCACATACTAGGGTTTGGCAGAAAAAAACCTTCTTATCTTATCTTTAAAACAAAATTCCCTTTATTGTCTTATCAAATGTTCACATTTGATGAAATTTCCTCTCACTGTCATGCATGTTTTCAATGGCCTCTAGAGGACAAAGTTTGCATAGAGGAATGTATGTGATTCAATGTAAAACATAACTTCTCATGTCATAGCAATATGGTATTGATTACTGCAATAAGATTCTTACAAGCCAAATCATCACTGTGACTGAGAATAGATTTCTCAAAGCAAAGCATCACAATTCTTGTGATCACAAAGTAGATCAAGATAATAACCAATATACAGATATGTAACCAGTATCACCAACAACCAACAAGAAAGAAACCAATACTATAAAGAGTTAAATGCACTCATTTCCCTAATAGCATAACTTACTGTCATAGCAATCATTAAACTATGTAGCACCAACCAATCACTCCTTTGCAAGAAAATCTCTCAATTCAATACATCAATGTGTACCAAATCATTATCACTTTGTATGCCAAACATCTTACAATGTGTAAATTACATAGAAATAGCATGAGTGAATACCATCTCAAAATGAGATTGTGTGACTGTACACAAGGTCCATAACATATCTCCACAATAAACAAACATTCAAGAAAAGCAATACAATTTTGTTATAGTTAATCTATGTCATGAGGATTTATATGCCCATGGAAGCCTTATCATTTTATGAAAGTTTACTTATCCTCTTATGTATTTGAAGGTGGATGATTGTCACCATATCACTAGTACCATCAGTTTCACCAAACAGCATTATACAGTCAAGTAAATATTGTCATGCATTACATTGATTTTTTAGATTTGTATTACTTCAAAGACACAACCTTTTTGTTGATTTCTATGGGTCTGAATGACAATGCAATGATCATATCCCCATGGCTTTATGCTACTTTTTATGCACTTGGAGATGCCTTTTGTGCATAAATCATAGGCATAGGTTCTTTTTATTTTTGTTCATGTTTCTTCCTCCAAACTTTCTCAGGATCTTTCCTTTTCCAAGCTTTTTCAGACTCTTCCTTTTTCTTGGTTGACATGTTTTCCCTCTTATTATGATTAGATGTACTCACTAAACTTCTTCTACAAAATTGTGCTATATTTCCAATTTTATTACATCTATAACATTTAACTTTACTTCTACCATCTAACCATTCATAAGAGCTCTTTGTACATCTCACTTTCTTTTTATGCATCCAACACTTTATTGCTCTATGACCAAATTCATAGCATGAATAACAACCATAAAAAGGATTTTCAAACCTGGATATCTGATGTTTTCTTGAATGAAAAGATCTTTTGGACTTGTTCTCATTAATTTGTGCAGGTGTATTTACTTTTATCTTCTTGTTGTCTTCAGCATTAGGAGTAGTAGAATAATAGTTTAAATCTATTTTCTTTCTTGGTGTTTCTATGATCTTAGAATTATGCCCTTCTTCAAAACCTAACCCAGTAGTGTCCTTGTGATGTTTTTTCTTGCTCAACATCTCATACAAAAACTCAGTACCCTTTTCAAACTGAAGTGACTTATGTAATTTGGGAGATTCTTTTCCTAATCCATTTCTCAAAGAAACTAACTCTGATTCATACTTCTCACAATCAACCTCTTTTTCCTTAAGTCGATTATTAACTTCTATTTTCTTACCTTCTGCAACTTGAACCTTCAAATCTATTATCAATTTTTCTGCTTCTTGAAGGGTTGAAAGTGTCTTGAATTTAGACTCCTTTTCTTCTTGAAGTTGTAATATTAATCTTTGATTCTCCACTCTTAGTTTCTTCATCTCATCAAGAGCACAAGTGAGTTCAGCTTCAAGATCAAATTCATATTCATTTTCATCAAACTCTTGTTCATAATCTCTCACAGAGCAATCTTCTTCTTTGTCAACAAAAACATCTCTTTTAGATGTATCATATCTTGTATCACTTTGCAAGGGTTTCATTTTCAGCAACTCATCATTTTGATACATATCAATCAGTTTATCTCAAATCTCCTTTTCATCCTTACAATACATAACTTTAGCAATAATCTCACTTGACAAACCACTAAACATAGCATCCATGGCCCTAGCATTGAATTCAAGAGCCTTCTTCTCATCAATAGTAGGAGGTGTTGAAGATATTGAATAACCTTTCTCTACTGTTGTCCACACACCAAATCCTAAGAAAGATAGGTAAGTCTCCATTCTAAGTCTACAAAAAAAAGAAAATTTGTGTCATCAAACTAGGTACTCTAGTGATAGAATATTCTTCATGATTAGCCATGATAAGTACTCCACTACCAAGAGCCCCTAAGTTGGTTAAACTTGTGTAAGATTATGGCTCTGATACCACTTGTTGGAGTACAAGACCACTGAGAGGGGGGGGTGAATCAATGGTCACATTACAAATCAAATCTTATTAAATAACCCACATGAGCTTATGCATATAAATCCATTGAGATCACTTCAAACATCATAGATATTCAATGCTGAGTGAAACACAATGATATGAATTAGACCAAGGTGAATGAACAAGAATGTCTAATCAAACAAAAATTGACAACCAATCAAGAGAAGCCATAACACAAAAATTATGTGGAAAACCCTAAAAGGGATAAAAAACCACTCTGAAAATCCACTTCATTAAGCCTCACTAGAAAAATAAAAAATCATTGGTTATAACTTATGCCTCACTGACAAAGCCTCACTGGCTACTCTGTATGCCTCACTAGAAAAGCCTTACTAGCTACACAATATGCCTCACTAGCAGACATAAGATGTCTCACTAGCAAACATACATCACTCTGGATAAACTCAGAAGAAATATTCAAAAAATTGGAGGGTTACTCTATTTCAATGCAATCCATTGCTCAAATGATTTATCTCTACAACTACATTTCTACAAACACCATCAAATAAATATCAATAAAAAAACCAAGTCTCAAAACTGCCTCTCCTCTTTTTTGTTTTACATCATAACCACACACCCTTTTGCAGACATAAACAAAGACACCTTCATAGGACTCTCCTTAACACATCAAATACAACTATTCAATCTTTCAATATATAACCAAAGACCTCTTTGCAGACTTCACACCACGAATGATTAGCATGGATTGTGAACTTTGTTCTACATATACCTTGACTAATAGACTTTTCTGAACATGACAATTGACAAAAATAATACACTTTTGCAAAGTCATGCTTACATTCGATACATACAAGCTTTGACAATACCCTTTAGACACAACACCTCTTCATACTCTAAGTAAAATGAGACAGATTCATACATCGTGAGACATTCTCATACAAAGGCACAAGCAAGCCTTTTATGTTTAGTGTTTTATACTTAGTCAAACTGAAACATATTGACTTCTCATATTTACAAATTGAAAACATCTGATTCTAAAAAAAATCAAATTAAAAACACCATATTCTGTAGAATTCTTTTACAAAAGTTCATCTTCTCTGTGAAACCTTAAGTGTTGACTTCAATAAAAATTGTATATATTGTCATGATATTCGATAAAAGAACCTTTATCTCTGACTATGAGTTCTCTTTTATAAACTTACAAAGTTCCTTCTGAAGATGTTGAAGACCTTCATTGCTCAAGGTAGTTGCAAAACTATTCATAACTAACACCAAAAAGCCACTGAATTGAGGATACCTGTCAAATGCATTCACGTGAAATAGCTGTTATAAAAGTTTAAATATGAACCTTTGATAAAGATTTTTTTCTGGGTTATTCAATTGAAGAGACCCATTGATATCATTAGAGCATTATAACTAAATTCTTCCACCTGTTAGGCCTGCAAACCCTAGGAGTAGGGGTCGGTAAGCAATGTCTATCAAAAACCTTAAGTTATTCTTTAAGAACCCTCAACCGGTGATACCAAGTCACCGAACAATTAAAAAAAAAAACAAAGCTCTTCATTAACTTTGCAAAAAAGAAAAAACTTCAAACAATGAAGGAAACCCTAAACAAATTCTAACCCTCTGTAAGCTTGACACCATGTGACTATTCCATAACCTTTGATACTCAGTATATGCCCTTGATACAGATTATTGTGCCTTTGAATATTTGTCAAAGAAGGTAAGCTTTGATGAAGGATGAACATTAGGGTTTAGAATCTTGAAATGAATGAACCATAGTATGCATGTGTCTTGAAGCATAACAATATACTAGTGAGAAGTAAATCTTATAAAGAATCTTTTCAACCCTCAAATGCTCACTACACCACCTCTAATGATCAGTCAACACATTCTCAAGATGATTAATGCATCAACATCATAAAATGAACATGTGGTCATCAATCCATGCGATGAAATAAAGATCCATGGTGAACATCAATTACTTTGTAACAATAAATAGCATCAACATCAACTCCAAATTTGGACAATCACAAAGTCTTTGACAAGAGAAACACTAACTGAACCTTGTCTTTGCACCAACAACATTCATCAACATGAACCACATGAAACCTTTGTCTTGCCTTCATGACCTCTGACATCAATGACAAATAATGTCAATGCCAACACCCCTCTTCATTATAGTAGGGTGTCGTGAGCTTTCTCTTTACGATAAGGAAGAATCCCCACTCTTTCCAGCCCAAGAAAGCGTTGGCAACAATAGAAAGGGGTCTAACCATACTAAGTGAGCAGCAGGCATCTACTACATCTCCCTAACTATAGTAGGGGTTAAATCGCTCCATCTATCTGTGTGTGGGTGGACCTGGCACTTTTGGATATCTAATCTGATTTCTCTACAATGATGATTATGTAATTTATGTTATCAAGTTCTATGGGTATCATTTGAAGGTTGCATCATGCATTATAGTTGAGTGACATTGAATCTTACAAATGATGGTTGTATTGACTATTGCATGAAGGATCTAATGACATGTATTTCATTGAGTTCTATGGATTTTGTTTCAAGGTTCTAATGGCATATTTTTCAGAGTTATAATGGACTTTTTTGACACCCACTCTTGTGTTGAATTAATTTTTCTCTTTATAATGCTCCAGTCACCTCTATTAATAGCTAATCTAAGATAATGTAATTAGGGCCCTATCTTATTCCTACCTATCCATATACTCAATGTGCTTATGTTTTGTCCTCACCCCAGTTTTAGTTTGTTTAAATATTTTTGTATTTATTGAGCCTCATATTACAATCATGGCAACCTTAAACTATAAATGTTTAATCCTTTCTCTTTTCCTACACACTTTTCTTGTAATTCATTAGCTTACTATTTCCCATTTCTTATAATGTAAGTCATGCTTCTTTAGCTATCTAATGACCAATTACCAACTTCTTTATCTTGGCACACTAGTTGTATGTAGGTGTGCATTTTTGTGTGTCATTTGGATAATGGAAAAATGCATAACCTGCCCTTGTGTTGCACCTTTCATCCATTTGGATTGGTATATGTAGTGTAACCATCGATTTGACACTTGGGCTAAGATGTTGAGTAGTCATTAGTTTATGAGCAAGTACATGACCACCTATGTGGACTTGCATCTTGGTATGGTAAATTTAATGTGTATGTGGTAGCTCATTATTTAAATGTGTATCTCATATATCATTATTTGAATGTGTATGTGGTAATGCATTATTCGAGTGTATGTGATCATGTAGGTTGGAAGGATTCGGACCCCTCGAAAATGAAATGATTCCTCCTCTATAATTCACCTACCCATCTCAACGTGTTGACATAGTCAATTCGGTCCCACAACATGAAGAACATAAAATATGGATCTTGGAAATAATACATTAAATGCCACTAAGGCAATTTACAAGAATGTGTTCATTTTTGGCATGGTTAAATGGTTTCAAGTTGAAAAAATATAAGAGATTATGATGGAGGGACCCAACATCTAGTTGTAGGTATAGATAAAATGTTTTTGGGCCCCATGAACTCTAAGAATTGTATTGTGGAGGGACTTGACACCCAGCTATAAGTCTAGAAAGATCATTTTTAGGTCCCATGAACACTATGAATCGCCCCATTAAAGTTTGGCAATTTTTTTTCTCTTTAGTATCTTAATCGACTTTGTTAGAACTGTGTAGCCTAGAAGGATTGGGACCTCTCAAAAACATAATGATGCCTCCTCTAGCATTCACCTATCCATCATAAATTTTTGGTAGAGTCAACTCAACCCCACGACGTGGAGAACATAAAACATAGTTTTTGGCATTGTTATGTTGAACACGAACGAGGCATTTTACAAGAATGTTTTTGTTGTTGTCATAGTCAAATGGCTTCAAGTTGACATAAACTAAGATATTTTATTGTAGAGGGACCCCACATTCAATTGTAGGTCTAGACATAACATTTTGAGGCCCCATGAACTCCAAGAACTATTCCATCAAATTTTGGCATTATTGCTCTTAAATTCCTCATAGAGACTTTTCCAAAATCATGAACCTTGAAGGGATTGAAACACTTGGAGGAAAAATAGAGCCTCCTTTAGCATTCACCCACCTAGTTGATGAAAACTAAGATTATTGTAGAGGGACCCCACATCCATCTATAGGTCTAAAAAAATATTTTTGGACCCCATGAACTCTTAGAACTACTTGATAGGACTTTGAAAAAAACTTCATGGTTCCTGGTTTGATTCCCCTTTTTTGAGCTTTCTAGTAATGTTTGCAAGGCTAGGGTTTGTTATTCTATGCCTGGGGTTTCTTTTATATGTATAAAACCCTTAAAAACCCTAATTTTCAAATGCCCATAGATTTTTGTTCTAAAATTGCATTGACTTCCAATAGTCGGTCACTGGTCATTTGAGTTACAACTTATGTATTTTAAACCATTCATTGACCAGCCCCCTCGACCTTGTGTTACCAGTTGATCTATTTCCATTATTCCTTGGTGAAATATTTTGTCTTTTAAATATTTTATGCAAATCCTTCAATGTTTTCTTACCTTTGATTAGTTTATGTTGCCCTTCATGTTACCTAGGCGAGTCCCCCATTTTTAAACAACTATTGTGCACATGCTAACTTTCCCACTTAAGTTTCATAGGGCCCACTCTATTTGACCCACATGGAAGCCTCTCATTGCATTACATTTCACTAATACATCACATTTTCATCTTCAAAGCGCTTTGCAAAACTATGATGTGCGATGGCTTATAAGCCTTTGAGCCCGAGGACACATGTTGGTAGCATATTACATCACATTCACCAAGTGCATCACAATTTCGTATAGGGGAGAGGACCCAGTGCCTGAGCATGTTTCAATAGTTGTGATAGTAGTTGTTTATATAATGTCTAATATTTTGATCAATATTGGACCAATAGTTGTGACTTTAAAGTTGTTAGTGATGATGATGACTACCCATAATTAAACAAAATGTATTCCTTTGATCTAAAAAGCAACCAATCATGTGATGCCACATCAGTGCTCAACTACCCATGATGTGAATGTACAAGTATTGGTAACAGGTTTGTTTTGGGCCTTTTTGGACACCTTGACAAAAAGCATGCTGATGTGGCATCATATTTGATGATGTGGAACTGAAACCTTAGTTATAAGCAGGCAACTTGCCAAGTAAGTTACTGTAAAAAATTGAGAGTGATTTGAAATTTCCATATAAGATAATTAGAAGTGTGAAGTTGGGTGCACAACTACGAGTCCTCTCCCCTAGATATTGCATAGCTAAAATATGTTGAGCATTGATAATAAGGGCACAGACAAGTGGCAGGTTCCTATTACATCGTGCTGCCCCCTTGAGCATAATTTATGAAGAATAGCGCAAAGCAAAACTACGCTAGTTGAAAGGCTGTTAAGGTTCCTCAGCACAGAAGGAAACTGTGTTGAGCGATAGATAGCTGAGATTGAAACACATCGCCGCATCATATCACAGTGCACAAGCCCTTCGCATCACAGTTTCAAGGATACAACGTAAAGGCAATGCAAAGGCACGAGGAGGGTATCAAAAAGACAAGTGTCAACTTTCAGCTTCATCGTCCAAGTCTTTCACGGCGCAATCTCTTCTCAGGAGTCACTAATGCAAATTGCATTGTGCGCTAAGGCTAAAGGCGTCCAGAGTATGGTGATATCACTTGGGACCTAAGATACCATTGGAAATTTGGTTCCATGTAATTTTCAGTGGTGTAGGTGTTATTATCATATTTTGTTGCTAGTTTATTTTATTCTAAGGTAAAGTTAGATCATCATTTTCTATTTTTGAACTCATAATTTTTTTTTGTATTTTCAATTTTCATGATTTCAACGGTATTGGAAAATTTATTTTAAAACTCTTCATATCCATATATGCATTTTTTTAGAATCTACTTGAGGTACATTTTATTTAGTCTTTTGTGATTTCACATTTTTGTCAATTATTTGGATATTTTCGCACCTGGAAAGGATATTTTTTACGTGAGATGACTTCAATTGATTTTCTTTATATGCATTGAGGTCATTAGTCTCGGATTTTATCATTTGAGGAAATGCCATGAGTTTTTTTGTTTATCCTTTTGTGGTCATCCTAGAAAAGGAAAACTATGAGTCTTGGCGAAATGACATCCTAACACATCTTAGGTGGCTTAATCTTTTTCCTTATCTTTATGGACTCATACCTACACCAAACAGTCTAGGGAGTTATTCAGCATGGGGTATTATCAATGATAATGTTGTAAGAGTGATTTGTTCCAATGTTGATCTTAACACTATGTGTGTTGTATCGGACATTGATTGTTCCCACACACTTTGGACTCAACTTTAGGAGAACCATGGAGACCCTTATATCTCTCCATTCCTAAATAATCTTGTTGTAGATTATCTCATTCCTCTTGCAGATACAGATTTCATACCCTTTTGATGATGATACTTTAGAGGAGCTCGAGTATATCACAAGTAGATTGCATGTTATGATGGTTCAAAGACTTATCTTCATGCTCCCACTCTTCAAATCAAGACTACATCATCATCTTTTTTTGTTCCTTATTAGCTTGAAATCACCACATCCTTGGCCCCTACGGGTTTAGTGTAATAGAACATTCATCATCTTTCAAACATAACTACTTGGAATTTGTATCTTGTAGATATATCATCCTTGTATGCAGAGTCTCAAAATGCATATTTGGAGGATTACTTTGAGGACATTCATCTCCTCTTTGTTGACAACCATATTATCATTGTTGGTCCATCATCTTCCTCATCTTTGGAGCTTGTTCTACATCAGCCTTCACAAGATTTTGGATTGACATAATCTCTTTTCAATATGTGGACACTTGGGCACTTTTCAAAGGCACACATCATTTGGATTTGGATTCCTAATTCTTCCATCTTTTTGAATTGGCTTCTCCAATCACCAATGGATCTATTTATTTTTAAGAGGAGAAATGTTGTTTGCAGACAGTGGATCGTGTTTTATCTTCAAGCATCCACCATTTGTAGAAAAGTTATTTCTTTATGGGGGGATTTATATCCTCTTTTTCTCTCTCCTACTGGGGGAACATCTATTGTAGTTGTGTGACATAAGCAGTCCTTAGGGGGTCGCATTAAGTCCTCTTATCCTTCTTTCACTAGTGCAATTATTCAATTTTCTCTCTTTTGAAGTGAGTTAAATGCTTTAAGAAGAATATTGAATGTTATGAATGTTTGCAGGGAGTTGTAAGTAGAATTGGTTTTGAATATTGAAGTGTTGTTGTAATGCTTCATGAACTAGGGGGAAATATTGTTGTGTGATGTTTCATTTATGCATGTCTTGACTCCATACCCTAGGTTAAATCATTGGTCTGTGATTTTGTCTTTGATACCACTCCTTGGTCACTCAATCTGAAAATCAAATGAATCTACCAATTTTTGCACTAAGTTATTTGCTTAATGTTATTTTCATGTTCTCTTGCAAATGAATGTTCAAAAGCCTAAGGATCTAGCCCGTGTTTGGAGTTTATCTCTAATTCTTCGGCAATTTAATGAGAACATGTCTTCTTTTAACAGTATTTGAGATAAATGACAAAGGAATCTTAAATAATATTGTAAAGGATCACCCTCTAAAGTCTTGCAGAGCTTGAAATATAGAGGAAAAGTGTTATCCAGCTTTTCCTAACACTTTTCCTATTCGTTGGCCAATCCCTCAAGGTAATTGATCACAAGAATTAGCTATTCTTTAGATTACCTCTGAGATCTAGTTGCGAATTAAAAGTCACCAACACTACTTATCAAAGTTTGGAAAATTTTCTATTAGGTCTCTTAAGAGACTTTGTCTGAAATGTGTAGCTCAAAGTGATTAAGACACTTGGGGAATGAAGCAAAGCCTCCTCTAGCATTCACCTTCCCACAATGAAATGATGGAACATTCATTTCAACCTCACAATGCAAATAACATAAAATATGGCCCTTGACAACAATATGTTAAATGTAAATGAGGCTTTTGCAAGAATGCATTAGTTGATGCCATGGTCAAACAATTTGAATTTGACAAAATTGAAAGAGGTTATTGTGGAGGGACCCTACATCTAATTTTAATTCCAAAAAATACATTCTTAAACCCCGTGAGATTTGATAACTATGTTGGAGTAATTAACATCCTATATTACTTTAATTACTTAAACTTAGGAGTTTTTTTTATTATTAGATTGGGCTATTTATAGGTTAATTTATCTCATTACTTGAGATGATGACACGTCTCAATCTAATCAAATCCTCATCTAAGTTTTTTTTTCCTTTTTATAAGGATTCTCATTCATTGTAATCATTCAATTGAGATACAATTCAATGCACATGCAACTATTTTTTTTATCAATCTCTTCTCAAAGTTGTATGAGCATCTTAATGGTTTTTTCTCTTCAAATATGATAGGTATTTTGGTTTTAGGTAATTTATGGGAGATGTGGAGTTCAGTCATCAACTCCAACATGGTGTTAGAACACCAAATCTATAACTTCTTATCCAAATTCTAAGAGATCCAAGAAATTTTAGCCAATATTTTTTTCTTAGTGTATTTTTGAGAAAAATGATTTATGGGTTTTGTTCACAATCATGAAAAATAATTTGGGTATCCCTTAGATTTGGTAGACAATGAGAAAATATTGCAAAAAAACTTTCAAAATAGCACAACGTGATCATTTTCCCTACATGTGAAGTTTATTTGTTTTACCAAATCACATGTTCTACTTTTTGGAATAAAAAATGCTTTATGGGTTTTGTTGGCAACATCCAAATATATTTTGTGTATCAATTAGTTTTTGTATGCAATGAGTAAATTGTTTAGAAATTAAATCAAAAGGGTTGTGTTTGTTGACTATCAACTAGATAAATTTACCTTGTTTTTCAAAAATTCATAACTTGGGCATACGGTGTCAAAATTCAACAAACAAGATACCATTGGAAATTTGGTTCCATGTAATTTTCAGTGGTGTAGGTCTTATTATCATATTTTGTTTCTAGTTTATTTTATTATCAAGCAAAGTTAGATCATCATTTTCTACTTTTGAGCTCATAACTTTTTTTGTATCTCCAATTTTCATGATTCCAACAGCATTGGAAATTTTATTTTAGAGCTCTTCATATCAACATGTGCATTTTTTTAGAATCTGCTTGAGGTACACTTTATTTAGTCTTTTGTGATTTCACATTTTTGTCAATTACTTAGACATTTTGGCACCTGGAAAGGATTTGTTTACATGAGATGACTTCATTTGATTTTCTTTATATGCATTGAGGTTATTAGTCTCGAATTTTATCATTTGAGAAAGTACCATGAGTTTTTTTTTCATCCTTTTGTGGTCATCCTAGAAAAGGATAACTATGAGTCTTGGTGAAATGACATCCTAACACATCTTACGTGGCTTAATCTTTTTCCTTATCTTTATGGACTCATACCTACACCAAACACACCAGGGAGTTATTCAACATGGGGTATTATCAATGATAATGTTATAGGAGTGATTTGTTCTAGTGTTGATCTTAACACTATGTGTGTTGTATCGGACATTGATTGTTCCCACACACTTTGAACTCGACTTTAGGAGATCCATGGAGACCCTTATATCTCTCCATTCCCAGAGAATCTTGTTGTAGATTATCTCATTCCTCTTGCAGATACAGATTTCATACCCTTTTGATGATGATACTTTAGAGGAGCTTGAGTATATCACAAGTCTTGCATGTTCTGATGGTTCAAAGACTTATCTTCATGCTCCCACTCTTCAAATCAAGTTTACATCATCATCTTTTTTTCTTCCTAATTAGCTTGACATCACCACATCCTTGGCCCCTATGGGTTCAATGCAATAGAACATTCATCATCTTTCAGACATAACTACTTGGAATTTGTATCTTGTAGATATATCATTCTTGTTTGTAGAGTCTCAAATTGCATATTTGGAGGATTACTTTGAGGACATTCATCTCCTCTTTGTTGAAAACTGTATCATCGTTGTTGGCCCATCATCTTCCTCATCTTTTGATCTTGTTCTACATCAGCCTTCACAAGATTTTGGATTGACATTATCTCTTTTCAATATGTGGACACTTGAGCACTTTTCAAAGGCACACATCATTTGGATTTAGATTCCTAATTCTTCTATCTTTTTGAATTGGCTTCTCCAATCACCAATGGGTATGTTTCTTCTTAAGAGGAGAAATGTTGTTTACAGGCAGTGGATTGTGTTCAATCTTCAAGCATCCACCATTGGTACAAAAGTTTTTTTCTTTATGGGGGGAATTTATATCCTCTTTCTCTCCCTCTCTCCTACTAGGGGAACATCTATTGTAGTTGTGTGACAGGGTCGCATTAATTCCTATCCTTCTTTCACTAGTGCAATTATTCAATTTTCTCTCCTTTTAAGAGGATATTTTTCCCATGTGGCTTTCTCATTTTCTCGGTTTATGAGATTTCATTTTTTGGTACATGGGTATTCTCATCAAGCCTTGTAGTTGAGACCCATCCATGAATCCATCATTGCATTCTTCATCAAGGTTTTTAGTTTCTCCCTAAGTCGATCTTAAGGGGGGGGTGTTGGAGTAATTAGGACATCACTTGATAATTATTTAATCCTTAATTAGTTATTAGGTCCATGTTTCTTTAATTACTTAAGCTAAACTTAGGAGTGTGTTTTTATTATTAGATTGGGCTATTTATAGGTTAAGTTATCTCATTGCATGATATGATGACACATGTCTCCATCTCATCAAACCCCTGTCTATGGTTTTTTTCCTTTTATAAGGATTCTAATTCATTGCAATCATTCAATTCAGATACAATTCAATGCACATACATTTGTTTTTTGGGATCAATTTCTTCTCAACATTGTATGAGCATATCAATGGTTTTTCCTCTTCAAATGTGATAGGTGTTTTAGTTGTAGGTGATTTTTGGTAGCTATGGGGTTCAATCATCAACTCCAACAAACTATTCCATCAAAGTCTGATATATTTTTACTCTTAGTTATCTTAAGACGTTTATTGGAATCGTGTTAACCTAGATGAATCACACTTTGTTGAAACCGTGTAGGCTAGATGAATCAAGACACTTGGACAATAAAATAATTCCTCTAGCATTCATCCACCTACCATGATGTGTTGGTGTAGTCCATTTAGACCCACAATGTGAAGAACATAAAATATGGCTCTTGGCAACATTATGTTGGAACACAAACGAAGCATTTTGCAAGAATGCATTCATTGTTGGCATGGTCAATTAAAAAAACCAAGAGGTTTTATTGTGGAGGGACCCCACATCTATCTATAGGTCCAAAGAAAATATTCTTAGGCCCCACAAACTTTGAGAACTACTCTATCAAAGTTTGGCAGGTTTTTGCCCATGTCTCTTACGAGACTTTGCAGAATTGTATAGTATGTACGAATCGAGACACTTGAGGGAAGAAATGAGGCCTTTAGCATTCACTTTCCCACCCTAATGTGTTGTCACAGTCGCTTTGATCCTATGATGCGAAGAACATAAAATATTGCTCTTGGCAACAATACACTAAACACAAATGTGGCATTTTGTATGAATGCATTCATTATTAACATGATCAAATGGTTTTGATTTGATAAGATATGAGAGATTTATTGTAGAGGAACATCATCTAATTATAGATCCCAAAAAAATATTTTTAACCCCCACAAACTCTATGAACTACTTTATCAAAGTTTACTAATATTTTGCTCTTAGAATCTTAAGAGACAATCATAACTGTGTAACCCAAATAGGTTGAGAGACTTATGGGACAAAATGGGCTCTCCTCTACTATTCACTCCCACCCGAACATGTTGGTATAGTTGGTTCAGTCCCACAAGGTGGAGAACATAAAATATGGCTCTTGGCAACATTATGCTAAACTCAAATGAGGCGTTTTATAAGTCCATTAATTATTGGTACATTCAAATAGTTTTGAATGAACAAAAACTAAGATATGTTATTTTGGAGGGACCCCACATTTAGTTGTAGGTCCAAATAGAAAATACCTAAACACCATGAATTTTGGGAACCATTTTGCCAAAGTTTGATGATTTTTTGCTCTTAGGTCTCTTTAGAGACTTTGTTGAAATCATGTAGCTTGAATGGATCAAGACGCTTGGGGAATGAAATAGGTCCTTTAGAGTTCACCTTCATCCTAAAATGTTGGTATAGTTAGTTATGTCCCACAAGAAAAAGAAAGTACAATATGACTCTTGGCTACATTACACTAAATGCCACTAAGGCAATTTACAAGGATGCATTCATTGTTAGCACAATTAAACAATTTTCAGTTGATGAAAATCGAGGACAGTTATTATGGAGGGGCCCCACGTCCAGTTGTAGCTCTAAATAGAACTCCTACACCATAAATTCTAAGAGGTATTATTCCAAAATTTGGGAATTTTTTGCTCTTGTATCTCGTAAGAGACTGTCAAAATGATGTATTTTGGTAGGATTGAAACACGAGGAATGAAATAAAACCTCCTCTAACATTCACCCACCCACCTTGACATGTTGGCACAATTGGTTCAATCCCACAAGGCAAAGAACATAAACAATGGCTCTTCGCAATAATACATTTTTTCTGATATTAAATATTTTTCCAATGGACAACCCACACAAAATATCTAACCAATATTATAATATAAGTTAAAAAGTGGACCAAAATAAATATTTGATGTGGCTTAACACATCTCCAATATGCGCCACAAACGAATATTTATTTTACATAATTAAAATATTTTTCCTTGCACATGGTGTACACCCCCCTTTTCCTATATGTATCCCTAGTTTAAATTCCATTGTAGCCATGATTCAAATGTAGTAATGCATCATTAAAAACATTATTAATGAAGAAAATACTTTTAATCATTATTGTTATATTGCTTATATGGATGTAAAGACAAATTCCATTGTAGCCATGATTCAAATGTAGTAATGCATCATTAAAAACATTATTAATGAAGAAAATACTTTTAATCATTATTGTTATATTGCTTATATGGATGTAAAGACCTGGCCACTAAGCATGCTTGGGGTAGACTTTACTCGGATTGAAAGGTAGTCCTTTAGATGTAGTGAATGTCCTAGACAAGTTTCTCGCTCATCTAAATTGATCATTATACTCACTTCTCATATCGAATGTACTTAAATTACTCCCAGCCATATTTGAGTTTGACCTTCATCAACTACCTCCTAGCTCATTCCCACTCCTTCCCTAATCCCTCACGTTTCCATATCTATTGCTCCATAAAGATCTTTAATGTTCAGCCTTCCACCATGGCCACCATCAAGATGATGAACTTCAAGGAATTTTTGTTATAAAAATTTTAATTTAATAGATACATGTCTTTCATGGCCATATTCGCCTATGTATGTATCATTAAATTGAAATTATAAGATAATGCACAAAAAGCAACAATAGCTAAGGCTTTTGATTTGGATGTGGGGTAAGTTTTTCCTCCAACAATATGACAAATGACCTTAAAAAAAATATCCACTCTTGGTCATTTTACAATAATTGCAAGGGCAAACAGTAGAAATTAAAAGAAAATGCATCCTTATACATATGTTTTTTTGGTCAAAGTTGACCTTGGTATAACATAATTCTCATTTACTCCTCGGCTGCTCTATTCTTCTTTATGGATGAATCATTTAACATCTATAATAATCATGATCTTTTCATTGGCACAAAAATATTTTAATATGCCATATTGTTAAGCATCCCATTTGATTTTCATGTGCATTAATCTTATAATGCACTAGACATCGTTTGATTTTTGTCTTATTTAGGACCTAGAATTGACATTGTTTTTACAGCTTGGAGAAAGTCCACCAAGAATTATAAGACTTCTGAATTGGGATTTTTGTGGTGATTAGTAGTGCCAATGTTAGCTTCCAGCCTCAAACGATTTAGAATATGTGCGGTTGACTAATGTTTCTAAAATTCAAGAATAATAGTTCTAGTTATTTGAGGTATTTAAATACATTCATTGTTTAAATATATGGGAAATATTTATGGCCTGGGATTTTAAGAAACAAGCCACAGATGGCATATCAATCAACAGTTCCTGATTTGAATGCTACATGTACTCACATAAACAATTGGATAAGTGTTCAGTTACAAAATGCCCTGATTTTGATAAATACTCCAACAGTAAGGGCTGACATTTCCTCGACATATGCACAAAATAGACTGAAGAACTTGGTTAAGACGCTTCAGTTAGAGAAGGAATCAGCCAAGGTACAAACATGCACACAAGAAGAGAAATTGTGATGCCATTTGTAGAGTTTATGGCTAACTTTAGTGATTGCCGTGACAAATTGGCATATATCAATACCACCAACAAAACCATATAATCAAAAACTGGTGTCATCCCAGTAAACGAACATCTGGAATATAGAACCATTATT
Source organism: Sequoia sempervirens (assembly GCA_007258455.2). Taxonomy (NCBI): domain Eukaryota; kingdom Viridiplantae; phylum Streptophyta; class Pinopsida; order Cupressales; family Cupressaceae; genus Sequoia; species Sequoia sempervirens. The sequence continues at coordinate 7,026 of VDFB02253699.1, read as the reverse complement.
ACTCGCCAAAGTCCTTGTGACAGTGGTTTCTTTTATGTATTACCAGAAATGTTTGGCTGTTTTATATGTTATCAGCACGGTCATGAATCAAGAAATTGCCTATTGACGTACCAATCTATGGAAAAGTGAGTCCAAGTGATGAGATAATGTTTTTAGAATTCAGAGGAAGCTTTCTTGACTCTTCAATTTTATCAATTTATGTCTTAGGTCTGCAAATATTCATTTACCTATGGAATAATAAGCATTCTTAATTTCATTTTTCCTTTTAATTTTCATTGGTGAGAGGTGATTTCTTGGATCCTCCTCCAACCTTAAAAATAAGACAAGTCACTCACCCTATAGTCATGTGATGTGATTTCTTGGAACCTCCTCCAATGGCGTGATGTGATTTCTTGGAAACTCCTCCAATGCAGTCATTTAAAATGGTCATGCTCTCAACCTTAATTTACATTATATCTATATTTGTATATCCATGTCACTTACATAATGCTCCCACATAGACAGACTATTCATGATAATTTTACTTATAAACGAGGCCTGAACACAAGATATGTAGCCCTTGTACAATAACTTGGTGATCTTGAGTGTTCTTTGAAAAATGGTTCGTCCTCAACCTTAATCTACATGCATATCTGTATCTCTAGAATCACATCACTCAAGAATAATCCCACAGGCATGAAAGGTTCGTGATAATTCTACAAATTGCCAAGGACTCAGCACAAGAACATGTAACCCTTGCTTTCATGTGAGACTCTTAAATAGAAAGTTATTTCAGGCTAAAGATTGTAAAATTTCAGTGGCATCCACACAAGCAGTTACGATTCCACTATGTTTTCAAGAATTTGTAGCCCATACTCAAAGGATACATAGCCATTTCAACTATTCCATCGTCCATCTCGTCATTACCAGCCATACTACCTTATTAGGACCTAATCTCTAATATATTGCAAAGTTGTCCCTGTGTCCATTTTATATGTTACTGTTTACTCTTCCTTTCACAAAACTGTAGTTTAAAAAGGTGGTATGAGTTACCCCGTGAGGACAAAACATAGAAAATTATTACAAACTCGCATTTTTTTGACACTCTTACATTTAAAATTCAAACAAATAACTACATTCAAAAGATACTTTAATGAGTGAATTATATTATATTGTCAAATTCTTCAGATGCTAAAACACTAGTTTTACATTCCTCTCTAAATATTCAAAGTTCTTGATCAAATTTAGCACATAAGTCACCCATAACAAGATGTCTTTTGGCCAGATACCATTCTACAACATACTACAAAATATCTCAGAATATATGGCAGAACAAATATACAAATTTCCAAATTAATTACTTGCAGTGAATGGAATAATATATGTTAATCCTCAGGAAAATTGTTGAAGATATTCACATGGAATAAGGAAAATTATAAACTACAAATTGCAATGTCACAAAATGCTTTCACTCCTTTCCCTTCAATTGCAGTTCATAATTAAATCATCATCTGACCATTAATATTTATCATCGAGATCTGTACTCTGCAACTGATTGGTAGATTACTTTAAAGCATCATAGATGGAACCGTTTCAAGGGAAATTGGATTCCAAGAATCTTAAGCTCCTTATAGCAATGATAAGTGCCCAAGATTTTAAAAGAAAAAAAACAATTACTAATGATCACAGTGCTTTTCAATTTTGCACACAAATGGAGCACACATAATTCAGATACTGAAATGGGGAATTTAAAAAAAAAATCAATAAATAATAAAAAAAATTAGGCTGTACTCCAATGATAGGACAATAAATAGTCAAACAATATGAACAGCCCAACTGAATATGTCACGATCTGGAAATTGAAGTCGCAGTTCTCCACAAGTCCTTTAACTAGACATTCCTCACATCAGTAGGAATTTGAAGCATCCATAACTGATTTGACCACAACGTAAATTTGTAAATATTACAATCTTGAGAAGAAATTATCCATACTAATGCCTTTCATTCTTGCCTGAGAATTATCAGCAAATGGTTTCATCAATTCACATACTCCCTTGGATTGCTTCATTATGCAAAGCAAATTTAAGGCAAAATTGTGATTTCTGAAGAGCAAGAGAAAATTGGAAACACCAGAGATACATGAATTCTACTACTTGAGAATTCATCGTATGGCATCCACAACATTAACTTTAGTCAGAATAGCATAATCATCAAAAGTGCAAGATGGGTCATTCTGAACATGCCCACTATATTGACCGCAGCCCCGGAACATTTTTAAGACCCATCTTGGAAAGAACTACTTTTTTAATTGCTGGAGGTGTGTCCAAGCCCATAGAACGGCTAAACTCATTTGCAAGTTCAACAAGTCTAATCTTATCTCCTCCAACTCCTTTCACAGAATTATAGTATCCAAGAAATGATTGATATGCAGATCCTTTATCTTGTGAATCAACATGAGATAAAGCACGTTTTACCTGTAAAATTGTAAATTATACAGCAAATTAACCTGGTTTTTCTAAAAACTTCCGATCATATAGTATGATCTTCCAATTTGATGCAATAACTGGTGCATATATCATGTCTGGCACAAAAAAGCCATAAAATCTACTATGTAAATGTTTCTTGTTTTTCTTTAGAAACAAAATACTTTCTCAAAATAATATAAGCAAACACAGTTATGGAATGTAGCCTAAACAATGTATAATGTTGGCACACCAAGGTCTCATGTCGTGTGCACTTGGAACATCTAATAAGAAACTCAAACTGCACCATCTTTGCTACTTGATATGTGTGTGCGTGCACAAACGCATGCATACATGTGTGTGTGCACAAACGCATGCATGCATGTGTGTGTTGTTTTAAGTAGAATCAACCACAGAATCCCAATAGCTTTAAAAGCTGAGTTACCAGAAACCCAAGAAATTTCAAATTTTCAGAAATATTTTACGAAACAAATAAATTCATGAACCTTACAAATGGAAATAGCTACAAAGGTCATCTAACAAAACATCGGGATGATAAATGAGGGAACTGTTTAAGTTGCTTTCGATGTCAAAACACAAAGATAAAAATATTAAGTTAAAAATGCATTGATTACACAATTACAGACATTCAAGTCTCTAAAATAGCAATGTGTAAGAAGATCATTCAGTAGTAAATTAGCGTATCTAATTTCTGACTGAACTTTTTATTTTAAGGTATCTTTCTGTCTGCTATATGAAAATCTGGTGGTTGTGTTCTATTTTCATTTTCTGAGTGCTTTAGTTTTCTAAGAGCTGTTTTCCCGTTTTCATATGAGGCAGGAGACCATGATGGGATCCATCCCCAAAGAACATGAAATTTTGAAAAGAAATATTCACTCTAAACTCTCCCATGACCTCCCAAAATTTTGAGGAAATCCCCATGCACTGTTTCCATGTAGAAACACCCCAGAAATGTTTCTAAGCACTGACCTGTAAGGATTCCAGAATGGTACTAGACAGGCGAAGTCAATCACAGGGTAGAGTGGCTGGCATTTCCAGTAAGGTAGATTTTAACTTTAAACAGTGACCATTAAGCAAAACTCTTTCTCCAAATTCAGCATCAATAGCCTATTTTTATCTACTACTGAAATGCATTATGGAATAGTTTTGAATTTTCAATGACTCACCTTCATATTCATTTCTGAATCTATAGTAGGTGCTGGTGCCTTTGTAATGGGTAAATCGTTCACAGTTTTTAGAAAATACTCCTCCCATGGGGCAAGCAACAAAATACCCTGACCCTCTTTACCTTTGCGTCCGGTTCTACCAAGTCTGTGTATGTACTGCTCTCGATCAGAAGGTATACCAACCTGCACAAATATAATTGTTTTGTAACTAGTACATGATCAACCAATCTATTATTTTATACCCAAATCATGCAAAAGGCAAATAAACTCATTGAATGTAATTAACTCAGTTTCAATCACCATAATCTTATAATTCTTATTAACCAAATGGCACTAATAAACTAGGGGTTCATCCATGGTATTAAATTTCTCCACGAGATTCTGCATATGATTTTCTGAAATGTGGCAAACCCTCAGACAAAAATTGCAATTTTCTAGACAATGTTAGTAACTTTGTATACAACCCTACAAAATTACATTTCCTTTTTCATGTATTTCCTTTGAAAATAATATTCCAGAACTTCCAAGCTTTAGATATAACAACAATTACAGAACTAAAATTGAAGTTAGCTGGCTGTAGCAGACCGCAGAGGGTAGAACTGAAATAAATATCAGTCTTCCAACCAAGTACACCCAAAAAGGCAGTGCTGATCGCCTGAAATCACTTTTGCTAGCTGAGGTAGGAAATTTAATCATTTAAGGCATAAAGGAGCAAACCCATACATCTGAAACTGCAGTGATTTCCTATTTCGTCATGAAAATGTCAAACTAGTATCACCACAGTTACAACTTTTTGGCCAAATCAAAGACTTTTAATTAAATAGATAGTTCAGATGCCAAACAAAGGGTTAGCAAAATACTACACTCAAAAACTTGAAAGTAATCCCAAGTAATCATGACCTGCCACATCTGCCATGCATGTCCTGAGTTTTTCAAAAAGTGGTTCTGAACTTTTTTTATGTATTTCTATCCTTTTTGTTTCATTTTGAAATTAGGGGAAGAAAACCACAAGTATAGGAAGACTGGAAATTTTTAGTTTAGGGTCAAGGCTAGAGCATTTTAAATTTTCTTTGTAATTAAAATTATAGTTTATACATATTCAGAGTTTGAATTGTAATGCTTCTGGTAGAAAACTGAGTAGATTTTTGTATAATTAATCTACACAGTTTTCTACCAAAAGCATTACAATTCATTTTCATGGACTGAAAATACAATACCTTTAATATTCATGGGGGTTTTTCTTATAGTTCATACCCTAATGAGTGTTAGGTAGAAAAAATTGGACTGCCTGTAAAATAGTTTTTTCAAACCCAATTCTCATAATTGGTAAAAATTTATGTGCTATGTTTCTAATCTCTAAGAATTATATTTTGGCTTGAAATAACAAAATCAAAGTTCTCTATTTCTATAAACATTATTAACATTTTTTTAGTTTCCCAAGTTACATCCAATTTAAACCCACGTAACTGAATTCCATTTACACTTTTACCACACCATGTCAATGCCATGTAAATGGAATGCTAATATGATACTAATTCAAAATGTAGATTACACAATAAAATAAACATGTCTTCTAGAAATATCAAAATATATAAATGCAACAATTTCCACATTAAATAGCTGAAGTCCACAACCCTTCAACCTGATAAAAAGTGAAGCTTGGAGTAACTAAGGGTGGACTCTGTGTATTTCTGAGTTGATTGGGGCCAGAAGGAGATTGATTTGGCTGGATGGTATATACTTGATCTATACATTAAAAACATAACCAATTAGCCTTGAAAGATTTTATTCCATCTGCTGCTACATTTTGCTCAGGGTATATGCTCAGTGCTTGTAGAGAGTTACTGGATCAGACCACAAAACAGTTTCTACATATAATTTTAGGGTCTGATGTTCAAGGTGATTCAAACTCTTCCTTCAATAAAATGTATCTCTATTGAGTCAGAAGAACGTGAGTAAAGTTTGGATAATTAGGCCTCCAAATGGGGATTAAGAACAGATACTTTGGTTGGAGTCAGCAATTCTGTGTAAAGCCAAGACTCTTATGGCTAGAGCCTTGAAGCCCACCTCAATCTCCAGCAGGCTACAAAGGATTTGGAAACAAATGACCCCTCCAATGAATCAAAGCAGATAGCAGCTTATAAGTTAGAATCTCAACTCAGCTGTCTTTACGAGTACATGGCAAAAGGAGTTAGAATCAGGCACAGTGTGCTTTAGATTGCAGCGAGGGATTACCCTTCAAAATTCTCCAGTTCCTAAAAGAGGAAGAACAAATTAGAAAGAGAGTTATCCCTAAGGAACCTTAATGGAATTCTTGCAAAAGATGAACTATAAATTTGACACATTATTCTAGATTATTTTTGAAAATATTCACTTCAGTGGCTACTGCCACTCAGTCATATGCTTATATGGACCTTTTAAAGTAAGTAGTTTCCCAAAAGGTTCAACAACTTTGAAGAGGTGTACGTATTAGCATAGAAGATGACCTTACAGCAGGTATGAAATCTAAGAAGAATTAGATGTTCCCAGATCTGAATGATCTCCTTATGTAGTTCTACATAAAAATGTCAGAAGGCCATGACTAGAATTTGGATACTTATGCCTCCAAATGGGGATGAAGGATGGATATTTTGGTCAGACTTTGCCATTCAGTGTACACTGTAAAGCCAAGACTCTTACAGCAGGAGCTAGAGTCTTAAAGTCCACCTCAAGCTCCAGCAGGCTACAAAGAATTTGGAAATAGGCTACCCTTCCAATGAATCAAAAGCAGTTAGCAGATAACGAGTTAGAACCTCAACTCAACTATTTTTACGAGTACATAGTATAAGTAGCTAGAATCAGGCACAGTGTGCGTTGGACTGCAGAGAGGGATAAGCCTTCAAAATTCTATTTCCAATTCATGAGAAAGAACAAATCATAAAGGGTTTTAGCCCTAAGGGACCTTAATGAAATTCTTGCAAAAGATGAACTACAAATTCAACACATTATGCAAGGTTATTTTCAAAAAAAAATCACTTCAGTGGCTGCTGCCCCTCTGTCGTGCTTATATGGACCTTTTGAAGTAAATAGTTTTCCAAAAGGTTTGACAACTTTGAAGAGGTGTCCTTATTAGAGTAGAAGACAACATTAAAGCAGCTACAAGATTTAAGAACAATTAACTGTCCCCAAGTCTAAATGGTCGCCTTATGTAGTCACCAAACTAGCATAACTTCTGATATACCATTGTAAAACACCGGATGGTAGAACTATCAGTGGGTTTGGCATATGCTCAATGCATAAGTGAAAGTGCTTTTTGTTTACCCACCGAATAAGTGGTTGCTTTGCCATCACACTCCGCTGAATAAGCGTGTAGTGTTTTTTTTTTTTCAATTGCATAAGCACTCAACTGAATAAGTGAG